>JAUPMG010047537.1:0-14022 GCA_031762675.1 Pachysandra terminalis | reverse complement strand
GGGATGCGGTTTATGAGGAAAGTGGCAGTGAGAAGGGCATCGCCCTACATATATTTGGGTACATTCATAGTGAACATGAGGGCACGAGCAACTTCCAGAAGGTATCTATTTATCCCTTTCAGAGACTCCATTTTGTTGGGGAGTATCTACACAAGAGGTTTGATGAATGATACCATTTTTTGAAAATATTCACCCAGAATAGATTGAAAGTATTCCCTACCATTATCAGATCGTAGCACACGAATTTTTTTCTGGAATTGTGTTTGGATCATATTATTAAAATTCTGGAAAATTTGGCTAGTTTCTGATTTTTCTCGAAGAAGATAAACCCAACTGAGGCGAGTATGATCATCAATGAAAGTAACAAACCATCTTTTTCCTGATATGGTGGTAACCTTGGATGGTCCCCAAATGTCACTATGTATCAAAGCAAAGTGAATAGAGGGCACATGTGGTCGTGGCGAATAGGTGTGTTTTGCAAATTGACAGATATCACATTGAAAAACATTTGGATTTTTACTCTTAAGCAGAGATGGAAACAAATACTTCAAATATGAAAAATTTGGGTGGCCAAGTCTATGATGCCACAACATTATTTCCCTATCACTAGAAACAGAAACAGACTCGACACCAGACACAAGTGCTTGTTTAAACTCGGGATTCTCATCTTCAAGAAAATAAAGTCCTTCACGGATCCTAGCACTGCCAATCGTCCTCCCCAATGATAGCTCCTGAAAGTGACACATGGATGAGAGAAATATAGCAACACAATTATTATCACGGGTGAGTTTGCTAACAGACAAAAGATTGCATTTTAAAGCAGGAACATGTAAAACAGAATGAAGAGTTAATTGTTTGGACACTCTTATTGATCCTATACCAGCAACTGTAGACAAAGACCCATCTGCAATCTTTACTTTAGTCGTACTAGGACATGGAGTATAGGAAACGAAGAAATTAGAAACACCTGTCATATGGTCTGAGGCACCTGAATCAATGATCCAGGGTTCCTTGGAATTTACCGAAGCACCTAAAGCTGAAAGGAAGTTACCAGGTTGAGCCACTAAACAGGACCCGAGACTAGAGTTGGAGGAAGGTGAAGGTTGTGTTGGTGATTGATTGAGAAGTCGATAAAGATGATCTATCTGCTCTTTGCTAATCCTGATTGGGTTATTTTCAATCTCTCCATTAGATTGAGTGGTTTCTCCAACAACCTCACTGCTTACTTGGGCCTGAAATCCCTTCCCTTCAGTTTGTCTTCGCGGAACCCAGTTAACTGGTTTGCCATGAATTTTCCAGCATGTGTCTCTGGTGTGGCCCGAACGGTTACAATAATCACACCACATTCGTTCTCCTCGGCGTGGATTCCTCATGTCATTGTTGGTCCGGTTTTGCTGTGGAAGACCTTTTGATGCAAGTGCAGAGCTCTTGTCAACAGGCTGGCTCGTTGGTCCATCAGTTAGCATAACTTTACGTCTGCTCTCCTCTCTACGAACTTCTGAAAAAGCATCTTCAGTGGATGGAAACGGATCCGTGCTGATAACACGGCCTCGCACCTCATCAAGGTCTTTATTAAGTCTTACAAGAAAATCAAAGACACGTTCCTTCTCCAGGCTTTGTTTCTGCTTCACACTACATTCGGGACAGCCCAAGTTAGATTCAAGGAATAAATCTAACTCCTGCCAGATGTTTTGTAACTCTGTGTAGTATTGCGTCACGGATTGTGCTGCCTGCTTCATTTCCTTCAGCCTAGTTCGTAGTTCGAACACTTGGGAGGCGTTTCCCAAGTCAGAGTAGGTTTTCTTCGCAGCATCCGACACTGCCTTCGCTGTTGGAAGAAATAGATAGGTGCGGCTTATTTTTGGCTCCATCGAATTGATGAGCCACGCGATCACGATGGAATTCTCTGCAACCCAAGTGTGATATGTTGGATCAGTCTGAGCTGGTGCTTTGGTCTCGCCGGTACGTGTCCCAGCTTGCCTCTGCCACAAATAACGAGTTTGACAGATTGGGATCATTGAAGGTAATTCTTGCCATTGAGTTTGTGTGCGGTGATCTGAAGGGAAGTATTCTCTCCTCCTTGAACTTTCGCAACAGAAGGTAATTCAGTCTGGGTTTGTCCAGACGATTCTGTGGAGGAAACATCTCCTCGAGTAGCTCCTGTCATGGTTGTTTTGACCATGAGAATAACTGAACTTCAGAGTCCCAGCTCTGATACCATGAAAACAGGGTTGAATAAAACACGGATAGTTTATTCATGATAGCAAACGAGTACATATAAAAGCGTAAGTTGCTAACAACCTGATAAGATACTCCTAAACTAACTCCTAGATATACGGATGAGCTAAACAGATCAGCCTATCCTTATTCGAATTTAAAAAGAAAAAAACAACCTACACTAAATCATAGCAACCTAATCTGACAGAGAGAGAACAAATAAACTGCATAACAGAGTATTCCTAAATTCTAGGCGACAACATTTATGTCATGTTTTGTGTTATTAAATGTACTAAGTTAGATCCATACAAAGTTTCATTAAAAAAGCTATTTTCATCTTTTTTTCACCATGCCGGCGACGTCTCTGGAAAGGTTCATCGACATGTCTTGCAACAGTGACATTTTCAACCTTGGTGTTTGGGAGTAGCTCAAATAGGCAGGGCTTCTTGTACCGAGACCAGGGACCAGACCGGACATGGCTGGCACCTGTCCATACCAGCTGTTCGGTCCAGTACAAAAGTACCGGACGAACAATTAAATTTTGAAATGAAAAAAAAATAGACTGGGTTGGTACCGATCATAGGATCGGTTGTATTGGTTGCGTCAGTCATCAGACCAGTTGTACTGGTTGGTACCGGTCTGGACCGTCCAGTCCACAACCTTTACGAAAACAAAAAAAAAAGGACCGGTTGTACTGGTCTGCTCCAGACCGGTAAATAACCTCGTGATACAATGATTTTATATCGCGGCTTGGGATTGGATAGGCTGTTACGGACCGAACTGGTCCTGAATACCTTGTAAATAGGAGACATGATAAAGGAAAGTAGTTTAGGCTGATGTTAAATGAAGACCTAGGTAGGTTCTTGTTAGAAGGTGCACGGGTGTGTTTATTAAGGATAAAAAAGGGCTAGAGGAAGACCAAAAAGGAGACGGATGGAGTCGATAAAAATGATTATTTGCACATAATCTGACTGAAGATATGGTTTTTGTCCAAAAACAAAGTTAATCAGCTGATTTCCTAGAAAGCTTGCTTGAGTTTTTGTGGGTAACTCGGTTGAGTTGTCTGATTACCACTCAATTGAATACTCTGGTTTTTAGGGCGAATCTACTAGAAAATCTGCCAATTCAAGTAACTTGCTCAAGTTACCGTGAGTTCTTAAAAATTGTTTGTGCAGGTTCTTATCTTGGATTTTTGCCCTTTTTTACAAATTGACAGTTGAAGCAACTGACTTATGATGTGAATTTAACAGAATGACTTTGGGGGTTAAGCAGAAGTATTGATCCATTGGATCTGGTGTCTGTAACTTATTTATGTTTTACGAGCAACAAAGTTTGAGATGATTCTCTCTCTCTCTCTCTTGTTGCTTTTCCCCAAGTAGATGATGCTAAGGGTCATTTAATGTGATAATGAGTTACATACTTTTAAAGTACCTTGGTCTATCTCTTGATGCGCATGGTTTTGTAAGATCAAGACTAGGTTCTGATGCCTGCATGGTTAGGAATCGTACCAAGGCCTGAGAGGTTTATTACTTTGTAACCAAATAACATTGATTAAATTATATGCTTTCTTATATGCAGGCTATTCAGATGCCGAATGTCACATCTTGAATAGTTGGCAGCAATAGGAAGAACTCTAGAAAAGCTCTAATCATCCTCAGATGCCCCAAGAGGCACACTCACTCAAAAAAGGGCTAGCTAGGATTTTCATCCGAGCTGGAAAGTCAATCAAGGAAAACGTAGTTCATAGTTTCCCCCTCTCATACACCCCACAAACATATATTGATAATGGTAACAATTTCCTTCTTCTCTGGAGAACATCATAAGTATTTTATTTCTTAAGCATCATTGTCCAGACAAAAGTTCTGGTTCTAGGAGGCAGTTTCCCGTTAAATACTTAGGTTGTGAATTAGCGCAATGATGAAACATCTGCACATCTCCTAAGCTTCTCTGGACAGTGAAATTAATAAGATTATAACCGGATATCATCTAGATGAGACTAGTAATGTAGCTCTAGCTTCTGCACTTGGCATCCATTACATATAGTTTAGGTGGAGCCATAAGGCATAAGCAGAAGTATGATGTGAAAAGCAAGAAGAAAAAAATAAATAAATAAACAAAGAGGGCATTTACAGGTTGTACACTATTCAAAGTTTGGTTCTATCTTTGTAGTGATTCTTGAACTACTACTACAAGAAGTTGTTTTAAGGAATGGATGGGCAGGGGTTTTATCATTGTTGATTTTCTTTGAGTTGTTTTGAGGCTAATACTACACTCGTGAAAGATTTTTCCTGGTCGTGCAATCATCAGATTTTATGTTAATGTCAAGATTTTCATCTTTTAAGATTATGTTTGGTTTCTTTGTTGATGCATTAATCTGAGATATGCGGACATCCTATTTTTTTTTCTCTCTTTGAGTAAACCTTCATTGGTTGTACACGTTTGACTTAATTTCCAGTGGCCAGCTAATGTGTAAGGTGATCCACATTGCACTGCTTTGGTATTGGATAACTTCTAAGCACATAAGGTTTTCCCTGGGAAAATATGCCCAGAGAAGCATGTTTTCCAAGTTCTATGAAGTATTGAATTTGGCATTTTAGTAATGTCTGAGGATGAATTATTACCATCTTCCATATCTCCGAACACAGACACGTGCAAATGCCATAGGAAGGATGGGAACAAAATATTTTAAAAGTAGCTTTTCTTTAATTAGGACCAAGGTTTTAAATTTCGATTTCGCCTAAGATTTCGCTAGGGGGGGCCTGGCGAAATTTTGCCAAATATCACCGAAACATTTTGTGTTGCCAAAGTAGAAAATGGCGATATTTCGCGGCATGTCGGTGAAACTTAAAACCTTGATTAGGACTAAATTAGTCACTCTATGATGCTTCTTCTTCTTTGGCCGCTGATCTAACAGGATTCGCACTGGTTATCATATTATGCAGGCAAGAAAATTCTGATGGTATTATATCTAGGAATTCTACCAGTTTGGATGTTTTGCTTCTTGGTTGCTTCTGCGATTATAAAGCTTCCATTCAGTGTTCCTTTCCTGGATGACTTGTTCATGTGAAGGACAGAGTTCAAATCAATACAAGCTATCCATATTATATGTGCTCTCTGTACTCTGGAGGCTTGTGGTGCTCAATATGGTCCGTCCAGCTTACAGTCCCAGACTCCCAGTGATGTATAACTTTGCAACTACGATAACAAGCAAAGATAACTTGAATTATGAAAGGTATACAGATATGGCTTCTCATATTGTCATCATACAGCCACATGTGAAAGATATGATGTCCTTGCACAGTTTTCAGAAGCAGAAGTTAATGGTTTTGTCTGTGTATTTGGGTGTGAACATTTATTGCAATCTTATCTCTTTTTCTGATTAGTGTAAACTTATATGTAAAAAAATATTGAATTATAAGCTGCACCAGTTGCCATTCATGGTATTGTGAATTGTACCCAGCTTCATTTTAATGCATGGTTCAAAGAATTGGACTATTATAGTCAGTAAGACCCTGCACTGAGTGACCTGTACTTCAATCCCTTCGATAAGAAAACAGTAGAGAGAAATACTTCTTGTAAGAATACCCTAAGAAAGCTTGAAACTTCAACAGCAGTACCTATCAAATAATTTCCAAAAATTGGATTTCAAAGAGATCAAATATTTTGTTAAACTTGAAGTATGTAGTCAGATTCACAAATTCACCATTTTTTCATTGAAAAGCTCAGGTTTTGTTTAAGAGTGAAGATGCAAAGAGATATAAAAAATTTGCCAACTGCATTTGGTAGTAGTAGAACAGCATAGTGCACGAACACGACAGCGATTCTTTCGTTTGAACATCAATCCTGCCTGCCTTCCTTCTAAGGAACCACATTGTTGTCACACTCACACCTTGGAGAGCCTTGCAGCAAGGTTTCTTCACATTGCTCATCCAGCTTTTCTTACCTGCTAAACAAGTAATTCCTTAATGCCATATCCTTTTCTACTTGTTGTAGGTTTCTCCAGACATTTTTGCCATCTTATTCTCTAATATATTAAGGTGGGTAACCTACTCTTTACATGTTTTTGTTTCATGGTCAATGCTTTTTTATACATGAAACAGTTACCATGTTAGGGATTCTGTAATCCAAGAGAAGAACAATCAGATTTCAACAATCTAAAGAACTAATGACAGATTAAACTATCGACTTCGATTCGCGGTTTTCAAGAACCAGAAACGACTACGGTTCATGGTTTTACTGGTTCAACCGTCTCGCCCGGTTCCTTTTTGAAACAAAATTTACTTTTGCTAGGGCCTTGGGAGGGGGATGTGAGGGCAATCAAAGAAAGGTCTGTGACTGTCTTTCTTCTTTCAAACAGAGTTGATCAAAATTGGTGAGCATTCAGATTTTGACTTTGACTTTTGTAGACCATAATTATGGTTTGGTTTATATACAATGATGATGACTCAGCAATGGTCGAGTGAGAGAATCTTTACTTTATTGTATTGCTTTGCTGCAAGTAAAAATGATGAGACATACCAAAAGAGGGGCCGCGAAAAGGCAACGAGATCGGAAATAAAGCAGCGACAAGTTGGTGCTTTGCTTCATTACTTCCATTCTATCCCTCTCTTCCTGAAGAAAGAAAGAGAGAGAAACGAAGAAGAAGAAGAAGGTGTAGAGAGAGAGAGAGAGAGATTCCAGCGGCGACGAGTGAGGGTGAGCCGTTGGTGAGAAACAGATGGCGACACTTGATACATGGAGAAAGGCTTACGGCTCTCTCAAAGACACAACCCGAATTGGCCTTGCCAAAGTTAACAGCGATTTCAAAGTATTATAGTCTCTCTCTCTCTCTCTCTCTCTCTAACACACACACACACACAGTGAATCGAGTCTATCTCAGTGGCAAAAATGAACAGACTGAAATGGAAGAATTTCGATTGATTGGATGTTTGTTTTGATTGAATCGTTATTTTTTTTTTCTTTTGTTGATAAAAGGATGTGGATGTTGCGATCGTCAAAGCCACGAATCATGTCGAATGCCCACCCAAGGAGAGGCATCTCAGAAGTCGGTGTCTTTCCATCTCATCAATCTGAAGTTTCTTGTTTAGCATTTTCTTTTTCAGTTTTTGAAGAGGAATTTTTATGAAATTTGGATTTTTTTTTTCTGTTACAGAGATCTTGGCTGCCACATCGGTGATGCGGCCTAGGGCAGATGTTGCGTACTGCATACATGCCCTTTCCAGGCGTTTGGCGAAGACTCATAATTGGACTGTAGGTTTTTTCTCATCAATGCAATTGTAGTTCCAGATTTATCTTTTTTCCCGCCCCTTTTAGAATTGGATTGGGATTTGGATTTTTATTGTTGGTTTCTTCCGCAGGAACTGAAATGTGGTTTGATGTTTATTGTTGTTTCCATTTGGGTTTTGTATTTTTGTCTGGTTTTTTGAGTTATAGGCCTAAATTGAATGCAGTTGAGAGGATGTTATAAGAACTGTTTTTTTTTTTTTTTTTTGAAAAGATCAAAACAGGGATTTGTGATTAATCTTTCCTCCCTAGATGTTTGCTGCATCTGTTTCTTATCTCATTCCCATTGATTGGTTTTCGTGTTTGCCTTTGTGTATTTATGAAACCGGTCCAATACTTTGAAACTAACATTTTTACCTCCAAACTTTTAAATAACTCCTATCTTTTTATCTTGCTAAGTTGACAAGGCACTTAATCATATGTGTTTACTAAACACCATTTTTTTCCTTCTTTGGGATTAGCAACTTATTGCAGCCATGGATAAGTGCTTATCAAAAGCATAAGTGAACCCAAATGAAGCTATAATGTTGTGAGCACCTTTTAACTGCCTGTATGAATCTATATTTAAAGTTTTGAAAATCTATTATCTTTTTGGGGTCTTGAATCCGTTAGCTGCAGCAATTGCCACAAGTCTTGTGGAGTTCTTCCAATCATTCAACAAAAACTGATGGAAATATGTATTAATTTGTGTCAAGTTAGTTGTATTGAAATTCACATGACATAGAGAAGAGAAATTTGTGAAGCTCTAACTTGTATGCGAATCATAATCATATTGTCCAGGTGCCAATTGATTGATGGTCTAATATGCGTGTGATGTGTAAAATTGAGAAGATTGATTAGTCATCTCTTCATTCATTATAGAATATCTGCTTCTTATAAAAAATTTCTTTGGTTTAGAGGGCTAAAACTGGCTGTTTCCTTTAGAGAGGAGAGTACCTCTCATGTGGTCAAGAAGATAGAATCTAACATTCCCTGGGATCCTGGAACATGATCTTGGAGAAGTAGCAGTCCTAAGGAGTTTCTTGGGAGGAGACAAATAGGAGTCTCAGATAAAAAGTACCTATCGTTATTCTTGATAAAATGATCCTGCAGATTTTTCCTTATTAAAATATTTGAAGTTGTAAAGAGTTCTTCAAAATGATTAATATCAAGGATATTTTGAGAGATTATTATCTGGTTATCCTCTCATCCTCCCCTCCATCCCATGATTGTGTTGAAAGGATGGAAATCTCGTATTCTTTGAATCAAATTCTGATTTGGTTGCTGCTCTTTGGTCATAATCCTTAGGCTATTGATGAAGTTCTTGGGAAGTTCTTTAGTTAGAATCAAGAGCTAACAGACTCCCGAAATTGACCAATTTCATACTGGAAAAAAATAGAAGTGACTAGTTTCACCATCTTGTAATTATTATCCATAAGAACGTAGATATTGATGATGTTGCACACAGAATTAGAGCTGGTTGGTTTATGTGGATAGGTGCTTCTAGAGTGTTAAATGTTTGACTCATCTCACTGAAGCTATGAGGGGAATTCTATAAAACTGTTATTAGACCTGCTATGATGTATGGAGCATAATATTGGGAAACTAGAAGTAATGCATTCATAGGATACCTGTAATCGAGATGTGGATGTTGAGATGGTTGTGTGGAAAGACCAGGAAATATAAAATGAGGAATGAGTGTATTTGAGAGAGCCTAGGAGTATCCCTAATAAGATAAAGGAGAGTCGTTTGAAATTGTTCTGACATGTTAAATGGAGACCTTTACAGGTGACCATGCACAATTGTGAGATAATGCAAGCTGAAGGGTCTGTTCGTTATTAATCAAAAAAAAATAATAATAATAAAAAAATAAATTGAAGGGACTGAAAAGCTAGAGGAAGAAGACCAAGGACTTGGATTGAGTTGGTTAGAAACATAGGCATATAGGTTGACTGTAAATATGGTTTTTTTGATAAGTGGAATGATAGAATAGGATTGATTTAGGATTAGAAATTACTGTTGTTGTAGAATTCATGAGGGACATGTCGTAGAAGTCTATCCTATGCCATTTGGTAAAATGACCCAAATAGATATAACGTTGTGGCTCTTTAAAGTGAATGGTCTTCTCAAATATGTCATTATGGGATTCTTCTCTGCTTTAAGTAGGGTCCTGTTGGAATTGAAATGTCCATGGTGGTTGTTTTAGTTGATCTAATGAAGCTGTGAATTGGCACCCACCTTGAATTTTTTTTTTGGATGCTGAGAACAGAGTGACCTTTCTGATTCTTTAGTGAAGGAGGGTGATTTTAATGGGGAAAGTTTTATCGTTGTAATTGGAGCCAAATCATTGATTTTCTGAATTTTTATGAGTCCCTACCTGGAATTCCTCTGTCATTGAGTATTGAAGCGTGATGGTCTTTCTCTATTATGGGAATGCTGTTCTTGCAGTGCTCAACAGTTTGAAGCAATGTCTTTACTTCCTTAAGTGTGCCCTCCTTTTTTGTTCTTCAATTTTTATTTTTATTTTTATTATTATTATTAATTTATCGGGGAAAAACTTGGAGAATAGATGGATACTATGTGAAGATGATGATAAATGACTATCATTAAATATCATGTCTACTTTGCACGCATTCTTAAAGAGGGGATGGCAACAAGGACATGTGAATAAACCATTATTATACTTCATCAGTAAACAAGATTTGGTTATTCCAAGTTTTTAGATCATTTTCAAGGTTTACTCTGTTTTATTTTTTCTCTGCTTCGTTTTCCTTGATTGTGTTTGACTTCCTTATACAGTATCCTTCCATCCTATCTCCCCCATTTCCACTGTACCATTGTTATTATGTTTTATCATCCTGCTTTTCACCAGTTTCTTCTAATGTGCTGGTTCAGCCAGCTAGAGAGTATACTTGTAGAGGAACAAGAATAATAATATGATAGAGCAAAAACAATCAATAATTACTTGTTCCTATTTTATTATAACCTTTTGTTGCTCTTCATTAAAGATTTGGTGAGCATTATGTATTATACAATTTAATCTTGCTTAAACATCTCATTTCAATTCTAATAAACATTAAATTTATATAAGCTGATTCTGGTTTTGGCTTCTGTTTTTTTTTTTTCTGTGGAAACCCATATTTATTTTGAAAAACTGTGGTTCTCTTTTTTGTTGGAACACCACAGGTGGCCTTGAAAACACTGATAGTTATTCATAGGACCCTTAGAGAGGGTGATCCTACTTTCCGGGAAGAGCTTCTGAATTTCTCACATAGGGGGCGCATTCTCCAGCTATCTAATTTCAAGGATGATTCCAGCCCTATTGGTCTGTATATTAGCATTCTTCATTTCCTCTTGAGTTTTTTTCACTTATATAGGCTTTACTTCCTTGATTTGACGTGAAAAAAAAAGGGATATTTATAAACTTACATTTTAAATTTTTTCCCTCTATTTTCAGCTTGGGATTGCTCTGCATGGGTTCGTACCTATGCATTGTTCTTGGAGGAACGAATGGAATGTTTTAGGATTTTGAAGTATGATATTGAAGCTGAGCGTCTCCCAAGACCTGGCCAAGGGCAGGAGAAGGTACATATCGAATTAATGGTTAAATTTATTTCTCATTTAGATAAACAAGGTAATGTTATGAAGGAAAAAGGCGAAAGCACAACTAGTGAGATTAGATAATAATTGAAAGACAAAATTAAAATTTAATATTGCTAGAAGAGCAGTCCACATTTCTACGCGAGAGAGTCTTAAGTGCTCTACATTTCAGGAGTTGATTTATTCCTTTCTTCTTTGGCCTATAGCACTGTTATTTCATCTTGTTAATGATCACAAATCTAGTATTGAAGAAAACTTACTAGTAAACCAAATTTTGTACTTGTCTCGAAAGTAAATATCATTCATTTACTCAATTCGAGTTCAAATAATTTGGAGCAGTTGCCATGGGTGTTTAGTTTTTTTAGGACAGTGCATTTTTGACTAAGTTTAAATTATTATTATTATTATTGTTCTTTTTCTTCTTCTTATTATTATTATTAATGTTGCTTTTATTGTTATTTGTTGTTATTATTATTATTATTATTATTAATTTGGTGGGAGCAACTTTAAGAAAGAACACAGTGGGTATATATCTCCATATGCATTGTGAAATAGTGCAGAGTTGATTGCTGGGATACCAAAAGCTTTCTCATGCAGCAAAAACCTATCATCTATTATTAGTATCTACATTTTTGGCTGTTGCTTGCAGGAATATTAAGATGGGAGACCTTTCTTGTAATTAGGATATTATAAATGGAGAATGTTGAGTTTATCTATCTGCTCCAGCTACTTTATAATTTTTTGGCAATGCTTTTCCTTTTTCTTGTACATTCGCTTTAACAATTATACTTTTTCACTGAAAATGGAAGGGGAGAGGGGGCAAAAAAAGCATGGCAAAACAGAAGTATCCATGTGTCTCAAACTAGTAATCATTGTGCTAGGGATATATAGAGTGAAGTTCTTATATGGCTTGTTGGGTTGATTCTCTGGGAAAGGGCAGATATTTGGGTTAAGATTAGTGGGCGTTGTCAGGACCCTTGTTCTCAAAACTTTTCTTACAGGGGAGCATCCTAATCATCAGAATGCTTGTTTTGGATAGTATGCTTTATATGAGGCCAAGGAGGGAAATGTCTCATCTATTTATACATTATAGCCATAGATATTTTGATCTTTTTTCTATCCTTGTTTCGTATTTCTTGGACATTTTCTTTAATTCTGTTTGATTCTTGGGGGCGTGGAGATCATGACTTGAAGGTTCTATCTTGTAGTCTTTGTTTCCTCTTGCCTGTTGTTAGTTGATATGGAAGGAACAAGAGGATATATCCCATGGCATGTGGCGGAGCATTCAATAGATCTGTGAGTCAATGTCAATCATTGATTGAGATATTAAGCGGTTTCAGCTCTGTAGTTAGTGTGCATGTATTTGGAAGAAACTTTCTGAATTAAGACATTGTAATTTATATATATGAGTCCAAGTAGCTCTGGTGGGGGATAAAACAAAAAAAACTGGTTAAGGTGGTTTCGGGATGTAATGTAGAGAATTAAGGAGGTGCCTGTTAGATTGTTTGAGAGGGTTTTTGTTAAAGGATCTGAAAAGCTGAGAGGAAGCCCAAAACGGACCTGGATGAATTTGGTCAGAAACGATTTGAATGCACAATCTATCTGAAGATGTTGCTTTTGATTGATTGGTACGATGGAATGGGATTTGTGTTGCTGACCCTGACTTGTTGGGATAAGGCATTTCTTTGATGTTGTTACAACAAAATAATAAAAATTTATGGTTATTGAGAAAAAATTATATAGGCTCATATCATGCATGCCTCTAGATTACATTAAGCGTGTTGAGATATCTGCATGTGGTGGGTTTCATCAATTGTGGACTTATCTCCATTTTCGTCCTATTATCAGGGCTACAGCAGAACCAGGGATTTGGACAGTGAAGAACTGTTGGAACAGTTGCCTGCTTTGCAGCAGCTGCTGTATCGTCTTCTTGGATGTCGGGTATTTTTTCTGCGTATTAGGAAGTTCAGTTTCTCAATTTTTTTTTAATTGCTGTTTGATCATTACTGCTGACTGATGTTTTTGGTTTTTTTTTTTCCTCTTTTTTTTTTTTTTTCCAAGTTATTGTTCTATTTAAAAGAAAGTTATGTTGATGTTTGATTTTGCAGCCAGAAGGTGCAGCTGTTGGCAATTACGTAATCCAGTATGCCCTGGCTCTGGTATGGCTCCTTTGGAAAATTTGTGCTAGAAAATAACAAACAAGAATTTTCTTCTTTAATCTTTATTAAAAAGTGGTCCAGATAAATACATTTGAGCTGTGCAGCTGTCAATTATGATAGATAAGTTGAGATTAATGAAGTTTTTATACATGGATGAAGTTTTACTGTGCTTTAATCTCCTTGAAATTACCATATTGGTTGTTTGATTAATGTGGTTATACATTATAATTAGCTTATTCTATGTCATGGCACATATATATATATATATTGTGATAATGTATAGGAAAGAAATCATTAGTATCCTCCTTTGAAATATTGAATTGATAATTCTTATTCTTTCCATATTCCGTGATATTAAAGGAAACTTTTTAAGAGAAGTTATTCTACTTCTTTCGCCCTTTCTTTTATTCTCATCAGTAAAGATGAGCTTCACTAGAAGAAAGAGATAGACTCTATGTCATTCTTGACCTTCATCTCTTGTCTCCTAATTAGCTTCTAGCTGCATGCAATGACTGAATAGTAAACTCTTACTTAGCAGGTACTGAAAGAGAGCTTTAAAATTTATTGTGCTATTAATGATGGCATTATCAATCTTATTGATAAGGTAACGTGATCTTATTTTTTCATGTTTTGAACTATTTTATTTTATTTTTTTTGTTGGAACGGATAAGTTCAAATTTTTGGAAGGGTAAGTTCATGTTTTGAATTACCTATTTGTTGGCTTAGAAGTGTCATGCACACTTTGGTGTTATTACATATTCATTTCATTGCAGTTTTTTGAGAT
>JAUPMG010047526.1:0-27991 GCA_031762675.1 Pachysandra terminalis | reverse complement strand
ATAAACAGAAAGCTAAACTGATTAATTAGACGGGTTACAATGGTCAAGAATCCTAACTCAAATGCAACCAGGCCGTTTATTTACGGACTGTAATTTTAAACGGGTTGACCCGCTACCAATGCGTTTATAAAACCTCAATCTCAACCCAGCGTTTATAAAACCTCAATCCAAACCCGTTAAAATACGGACTGGTCTAGGCGGGATAATGGGCCCTCACAAATTAATGCCAGATTAATTAGTCTATATTCATGCTATCTAAGCTTATCTTTTAACCGCGTGAAGAAAAAGTCTTGACGCGTTGGTAAACAACGAGAAGAAGAACTTTAGTTGGAACAGGAAGAGTCCTCTTATACGTACTTTTCAAAAGCTATATTAAATCAGTAACCATATATATATATATATACACAGTACTAGACAATCTCAAGAGCTTCAACGTACACAAAGGGAGCCCAAATTAACCTTCCTTGTGATTATTGCATGTCCTTGGAATGGTGAACGCTACCACATATCTATTATTCATTATTGTTTATTATCTGCTGGTGGGTCAGTTGTGCTTCTTCTGGGGCGAGTCTGCAATTATTGGGAGTGGTAGTGATGAAGTTGATAAATCGAAGACCATGGTACGTGTAGGAGTGATTCTGGATTTGAATACCACGGTCGGAGAAATGGCAGAGAGCTGTATTTCCATGGCGGTTTCAGATTTCTATGCTGCCCATCCTCGTTATCGAACAAGACTGGATATTCACACCAGAGATTCAAAGGAGGATATCGTCGGTGCCGCATCTGCAGGTCTTTCTTTTCACCATTATTTAACTTTCTTCTTCTTCTTCATGTTATAATTATTAGTAAGGCATGTTTATCAAGAAATTAGAGAAGTTAGAGCTGTTCATTGGTTTACACATTATATGCTTAAAATTTTATAATTAAAATAAAAAGGGAAACAATTTAGAATGGAATTTAGTAGGTTCGTTGCAAGTCTATATTGGAATTTAGTTGGTTCGTTGCAAGTCTATATTATTAAGAAAGAAGGAAAAAAAAAAAAAGTTAATCGAAAGTCAAAATATATAGTTAGAGAAGCTTTTAAGGTTCATGTTAAAGAGATGTGATTACATCGATTGTGATTTGTGTTAGGTTATAGAGTCATTATCTACATTTTGATTTGTAGATATCTCATTTTATCTATGTTTTAAAAATCGGAATACCAAATTCCCAAAAATCTAACCAATCCCAATGACTCGACGATTCAAACGAGTCAACTCGGGAGTCAGGCCAAAAATAATATAATTTGTACAAGTAGAAATTTTACTTTGTACCAACATACTCATGATTTACTTCGCGAGTCCTATTTCTAAGGTGATGCAGGCCAAAAGATAACACAACAGAAAAATTAAGAGAAAACAGAACACTTTGATTAACTAGGAACAATAGAACAATGGGAAATCACTTAACCCATATTACTTGGGGACTCACTCAACCCAATGAGAGGAATCATTCAACTCTCTAATGGAGGCTTCAAGCTCTCAAAATTAAAAAAGAAAAATTCATCAAAGATCATCTCCTCTATTCTCTACACAAGCTAATCTTATACTAGTAGATTAGTTAAAGACTTAAGACACAAGAAATCATACTAACTATGCTTTGGAGACTACAACCTTCTTGTCTTGAGAAGACCACCCACTAATAATAGACTACCACTTCCAATATGCTTGTCTTGAGAAAGAATCACTCATTAATGAGTTGCATCATCCTCCCTCTCATAAAGAGAACTCGTCCTCGAGTTTGAAGTTGAGATTTTTCTTCATAATACCTTATCAAGTTGCTGCAACTCTCTCTCACTGTCCAAGTGTCTTTGCATTCGGGTTTATTCTTCCACTGAACAAGATATTGTGTATAGGTGCCATGGCGAATAGTTATCGCCCTCATATCAAGAACATCAAGAATTTCATCTACTTCAGTTGTAGGGTGAACCTCCAAATCATCTAGATTAGATGGTTGCTGAATTGGATTGCCATGATATTAAGAGAGATCAACAATGTTGAAAACGGGACTGATTCTCATTCCTTCGGGTAATTCAACCTCATAAGCATTTGGCCCAATCTTTTTCTACATGGTCTCACCTTCTTATTCTTGAGCTATTGATATGTGCCAGTAGGAAACCTTCTTCTCAAGTAAACTATCACAAAATCACCTTCTTCAAACTCTGCATGTCGGCGATGGGCATCAATGGATTCCTTGTAATGTGCATATAAGTGCTTTGTAGTTTTTCTCGAACTTGCTCATGATATATGGACTAATTTTCCCAAATCGGGGTATAGGTACATGATCTAGGACATAGCTGGGATTACTTCCACACAATTTCAAAAGGAGACTTTAGTGTAGATTTGTTCTTGGAATTGTTGTAGGCGAATTCGGCTTGTGAGATGTTGAAATCCCATTGACGAGGACTATCACTTGCTAAACATCGATGCAGATTACCTAAAGATCGATTTACAGCCTCGATTTGCCCATCGGTTTGAGGGTGACAAGTGCTAGAAAACTGAAGTTTAGTTCCTATAAGCCTTCACAAAGTACACCAAAAGTGACTCATAAATCTTGTATCTCGATCTGAAGTAATACTCTTTAGTACACCATGAAGTCGAACAATCTCTTTGAAAAAGAGGTTTGCAACATGAGAAGCATCTGAAGTTTTCTTGCAAGGAATAAAATGTGACATTTTGGAGAACCGATCAACCACCCCAAAGATAGAGTCGTATCCATGTCGAGATCTTGGCAAACCCAATACAAAATCCATACTAATGTCTTCCTAAGGATGATTAGGAATTGGAATTGGTTGGTAGAGACTATGGTTTTGCTTAACTCCTTTTGATCTCTGGCATGTCATACATTGGCGAACAAATTTGTTCACATCTTGTCCCATCTTTGGCTAAACCATAGCTAAAGTATTGTTTTTTCCAAAGTGATCATTAATCCTCCACCATGTAATTCAGTAATGATATGAAGGCGTAAGGATCCTTCAAGAATACAAAGCTGATATCTCCTAAACAAGTAGTCATCCAAAATGTTAAAAGCTTCATTTCCTCCACTTTGACATTCTTCCATTATCTTTCCAAAGTATGGATCTGATATATAATTTTCTGGAAGTAAGTCAAAGCTGATCGCCTCATAAGATAAGGTAGAAAGTAGGCAAAGCTTCCGACTAAGTGCATCTGCCACCTTGTTCATTGCACCAGATTTGTGGCGAATCACAAATGTGTATTCTTGAAGATAAGAAACCCTTTAGCGTGCCTTGAGTTAATTTTATTTTGACCATTAAGAAAACGAAGAGCTTCCTGATCGGAAAATAGAATAAACTCTTTGTGTATCAAATAATGACTCCAAAACCTTAAAGCTTGCACAACCACATAAAACTCCACATCATAAGTTGAATACCTCTTCTTGGCTTCACAAAGTTTCTCACTAAAGAAGGCAATTGGATGTCCCTTTTGGCTTAGGACATCTCCAATTCCTATGTTAGATGCATCGCACTCCACCATGAGCAATTCTTCAAAATTGGATAAGGCTAGTATGGAAGCGTCGGTGAGCTTCTTCTTTATCAAGTTAAAGTTTTCTTCGGTTGCCATTGTCCACAAAATTGTTTTAGATTTCATACAATCAGTCATGGGAGCAAAGATGGTGATAAAATTTTGAATGAACCGGCAATAGAAGGTTGCAACCCATGGAAACTTTGCACTTCAGTAACAGATTTTGGAATAGGCCATTCCACAATCTCTTTCACTTTTTCTTCATCAACTTTAATCCCTTGAGATGAAATAACTTAGCCTAGAAAGACTACATTGTGTTTCATGAAAGAGCACTTCTTGAGATTGACATAAAGTTTTTCCTTTCTTAGAACTTGCAACACTTGACGCACATGATTAGTATGATCAAGTGGGTTGGAGCTAAATATAAGAATATCATCAAAGTAAACAACCACAAACTTTCCAATACAATGACATAGTACATGGTTCATCAATCTCATGAAGGTACTTGGTACGTTAGATAACCCAAGTGGCATAACAAGCCATTCATAAAGACCATCTCTCGTCATAAAGGTGGTCTTCCACTCATCAACGGGTTGGATACGAATTTCATGATACCCATTTCAAAGATCAATCTGGGAGAAAACTTTTGTACCGTGAAGCATGTCAATCATAGCTTCATGTCAATCATATCATCAAATCAAGGAATTGGAAAGCGGTACTTCACTGTTATCTTGTTAATTGCTAGCCTATCAACACACATCCTCTAGGAGCCATCTTTCTTTGGGGTTAGGAGGGCAGGTACAGTACATGGACTAAGACTTTCTTGAATGAGTCCTTTCTTTAACAAACCTTCCGCCTACCGATGTAATTCAAGCATGCTCCATTAGACTCATTCTATAATGAGGCAAGTGTGGAAAAGTGGCACCCGACACCAAATCAATTCAATGTTGGATATCACGCATAGGTGGTAACCCATCGGGAAGCTCTTCCGGTGCAATATCAAAAAATTCTGCTAAGAGTTCTTTCATGCAGTCAAGCGCATCTTCTACTTGCCTTTCCTCTTTGCTCAGAACAAGAGTGACAAGTGCATAGCTAATGTCACTTTCCTTGCACGCCTTCTCAAAACTTTTCAAAGATAGCAGACTGATGGTCTATTCCTTGGTGTCCTTGGATGGTATCTCCTTCAAATGAGTCAATACATACTTCACACCATGAAGAAAAATAGAGTTGGTATTTTAATACCCATCATGATGAACCTTCTTATCATATTGCCATGGCCTTCCAAGCAAGATATGACCCGCATCCATAGGCAACACATCACACCAAACTTCATCCTCATACTTTCCAACAAAAATTTTTGATAAAGCATCTCTCATTAATTGGAACTTCACCCATTTTCTTGAATTAAGAGATCTTATAAGTCCTTGGATGCTTTTCACTTTTTAATTTTACCTTGACCACCATTTCCTTGGCCACCATATTTTCACAACTACCAAAATCAATGATCAGAATACACTTCTTTCCATAAGCGGTGCAAAAAGTATGAAAGATGTTACCTCGTAACCATTTTTCCTCATCTTGAATCTTTGGGGCGGCTAGAACATGCCTTATAACAAAGCTTTCAGCTCCACAATCAGGTTCACACAATTCTTGATGAGTTTCTTCATCCCCATCAGTACATTCCTTTATTTATTAATTTTTAAAATCCTATTAATAATACTTATATTTTTATTAAAACTCTTCCACCCCACCCACGATTTTATTTTTATTAAAACTCTTTCACTCATAAATCCTATCTCTTATTCAAAGAACTTTAATTCCCCAACTGTTTTGGACTATGACATATATATAATTTTTATCACCCTACCCACGTTTTTATTTTTATTTTCAAAACTTTTTCACTCATAACTCCTATCTCTTATCCAAAGAAATTTAATTCTCCAATTGTTTTTTGAACTATAACTCTTCAATTTAAATCTCCTATTATTTTTTTTTAAGTCACCCTACCCACATTTTTATTTTTATTATTAAAACTCTTTCACTCATAAATCCTATCTCTTATCCAAAGAATTTTAATTCCTCAATTTTTTTTTGGACTATAACTCTTCTATTTAAATCTCCTTTTTTTTTTGGACTATAATAATTTTCTATTTTTTTTAAGTCACCCAACCCACGTTTACTATTTTTATTATTAAAACTCTTTCACTCATAAATCCTATCTCTTATCCAAAGAACTTTAATTCTCCAATTTTTTTGGACTATAACTCTTCTATTTAAATCTCCTATTTTTTTTGGACTATAATAGTTATTTTAATACGTTCACTCATAAATCCTATTAATAATACTTCTATTTTTATTAATAATACGTTCACTCATAAATCCTGTTAATAATACTTCTATTTTTATTAAAACTCTTCCACACCACCTACGCTTTTATTTTTATTAAAACTCTTTCACTCATAAATCCTCTCTCATCCAAAGAACTTTAATTCCCAATTTTTTTGGATTATAATTTTTCAATTTAAATGCCCTATTTTTGGACTGTAATAGTTTTTTTTTATTAATTTTTATCCAAAAAAAAATGTTAGTAATACGTTATTTTTTAGAACTTTAATTCCCCATTTTTTTTTGGTCAATTTCAATCCCCTATTTTTTTGACTATAATAGTTTTTTTTTTTTTTTTTATCCAAAGAAGAACATTAGTTAGAATCTTCATTTTTATTAGTTAAATTCTTTAAATCCATTAGATTTTCTCTTTATTAGTTAGATTCGTTACTTAGGAGTTTCACTATAAGAATATTAAATAGTTCTAAAAGGATTTTAAAAGGATAATTTACTATATAATATTAAGAGACCATTATCCACTAATATTTAGTAATTAACTAATAATATGATTCTTTTTGTTTTTGGAATATATGGTATTATTCGATTAGATAATTATAAAAGTTAAGAATAAAATTAATAAATCAAAAAAAAATCAAGAAATCAAGAATTTAACTATGAACTAATAATGAAATTCAATAATTTAATTATTTAAATAAATATTTAATTAATTATAATAATGTTATTCCATACTCTTAATTTTAAGATAATATTAGAATAATATTTACAAGATAAATTTAAAATAAAATATAACTTCAAGATTCTAATTAGTTAATAACTCTTTTAAATAACCAATAATATAAAATATAATTTTTAAAATTAAATAAGAAATTTGTCACACCCTAAGCTGCCATGCGTTAATATATTTTTATTTATGTATCAAAATTATTTATAAATATATGATAATATATTTATCAACATTTCATTTTATAATGAAGTTATTAGAAACCTTCACGTGCAAGGCACGTGCTCGTTTTACTAGTTATCTTAAAACCTATGAAAAGATAATTAATACATACCTCAAGAGAGATTTTCTGTAATTTACAACAAAAAAAAAAAAAAAAAAGAAGAAGGTTCTTCTTCTCAGTTCTTGTAACAGTAATCTAAATCAAGTCTGGACGTCTCTCATCCTGTTTGCCCTCGTGCTTCTTCCCCAAATTCCATCGCCACCTCTTTATCCAACATATCTCGGTATAAATTTTCAACAATGACGAAGACAAGGGTCAAAACAGAGCAATATGCAGAGAGAGAAAATTAGGGTTGAAAATTGGAAGAGTGAACTCTGTAAAAGGTTCTACAGAGATTCAAGGGGAAAGTAGGATTAACTATCAATATCCCAAATTCCATCGCCACCTCTTGATTGGAAGGTTTTGTATTGAGATGTTTGCCGTTGAAGCTTGAAGAGGTAACTCTTATACTTCTCCCATTTGATATAGTACTTTTAAGTTTTGGGTAAGGACTTGAGAAGAAAACGTTGTATTATTTTTAGTTTTGAAATAGTAGATTATTTTGAAGTTGTCCTGTGGGTTTCTCCCTTCTCATTGGACAGTTTTTGACGTAAAAATTGGTATTGTGGTTTGCTTGCTTTGTGTTTTTCGAATTGCCTCGTATACTTGCTTTCTTGTTTTTGGTGTGGTTTGGCTTGGTGATTGCATTACCTTATGTTTGCGAAAACAGCCAGGCTGTTGGATTGGATGTTGTCATTAAAGGCATCCAAATAAGTCGCTATTAGAGTTGGATGATAAAAACAATGGTGTCCAATTAGGGTCTTTGTAGGTTGGACGTTTTGCAGATTGACGTCCAATTGAGTCTTCTTTGTGTTGGACGGCAATGAATAGAGTGATCTCTAGCTAAGAATTCATATAGTAATTAAAAAAAAATAATAAATAACTCATAGTGCATCAGAAAGGATGAGGTGTAGACGATGTCGTTCTCTTTGATACGATTCACACCTCTTAAGGAAATATCCGTGTATGGCAGATCTCTAGCCCTTCATCTCCAAAATACAGCAATCCAGTCACCATTGTTAACTTCCTCTTCTCTGCACGAATGGGGAAGCAGGAACTCCGCTATACACACCTTTCTTTTGCCCATTTAAAAATAATAAAATATTATTGAGAAATACTAAAAGAGAGAACGACTTTCTTTTTTCTTTTTGTATAGAAACTCTATTGTAGTGATGGGTTTCTATAGGCAGAAATAAGAACGTTAGATGCCCATTGGGAGAGAGATGTGTCTGGATAAGTGTGCACATTATTTCAGAGTGATTTTTAGCACATAATGTCTTTTGTGTAATGCATAAGTAATGCTTTTGAATGGATAAGCATTATATTAAAAGTATTTAATTATTATAAGAAAAATCAGAATTAATTTTGTTTAAAAAATTATTACTTGATCTCGTGCATAAGGATCAAACCAAGCCTAGCTGAGTTGGCCTTGCATGTGTTGTTAGATATGGTGTATGTTTATGAACTTCATGTTCATTAAGGTTTCCTGGAACCAGCATCATGGGTCCTCGTGGACACAAGGGGTCATTACTTACTTTCACACGCTTACAAGTCCATGGAGAAGGGATTACTTATATTACCACTGATCCTTCCCCTTCTTGAGCAGTGTGGGATTATTCTCATTAACAGTCTATGCACAAGAATAAGGACCATACAAAACGCCAAAGTTCAAGTCTCCAACACAATAATTGTGGGGTTATTTACTTATTTACTTATTTAGTTTTTATCAAATACCCATTAGTTCTCCACTTATTTAATAAAGCTGAAAAAAACACAATTAAGAATAGAAATTAAAATTTGGCAAAGAAAGAACACTGCAAATAAAGGTGCCAATGGCTTGAAACTTCACTCAGTGACCAAGTTTTGAATTAAGACTTCTCGGGGACATAGCAATTACATATCACATGAAGCATTCAGAGGTATTAATATGATCTCTGAAGCTAGCTAGCACATTATGGCTTTATGCTTGATCCCGGTTTCATGAGTGTTCTATGGAATCAAACGTATTCTCATAGGAAACATCCCCACTTCCACATTCATATAGGTGAAACTATCATGGATGCTCTTGTAGTTAAAACATCCTACTCAAGTGAGCTTTAAAGCTCATTACTCATTAAGAGCAAAACTCAGCCTTATAGTATGAACTGGTGACTCTATAGGGACAGATATATGAGTATAAACTCCAATAATGCATGCACACCCTTTATGATACATTCTTCCCTTTGAACCTAGTTTTTGGGATCTTCAGTCCGTAGATTGGGTATTCTCATAGACAATTTAATTTTTTATGAGTTAAGTCCCATTCCCCTCGATGTCTTCCAAACTTTTTCTCTAGCTAGAGCTTTTGTTATTGGATCTGCAATATTAGCATGTGATGTTAAAGATTCCGCACTAACAGTACCATTATTAAAATAAGGTATCACAGAATTGTGTTTTCTCCTTATAGTTCTAGATTTCCCAATTCAATATCTATTGTGCATTCAGTCTGTGGCAAGGTTTTAAAGACCGGAACCGGTCCCGTCCTGTTCCGGTATGGACCGCTGGTACGGACTGGTATCGGCCGGTCCGGATCCGGTACAGAAAACAAAAAAAAATTTAAAAATTTCAGACCTCGCCGGACCGGTTGCCGGACTGGTGGGATCTGCGGGACCGGTCGCCGGACCGGTGGAACCGGTCGCCGGAACCGGTCACCGGACCGCCAGTCCATAACCCGGCGATACAAAAGCATGTATCGCGGGTTGGAACTGGACCGGTCCCGGTACGGACCGGTATCGGCCGATCCTTGAAACCATGGTCTATGGCGGTGGTACTATCACAATAAACTGATATAACTAGAATTAGTTTATTCCTAATGGGCATTTCGAACCATAAGTCTCTCAGCCAACCAACTTCATTAGAATAGGCTAAGGTAATCATTTCAGCCATCATAGTAGATTACGCAATAATTTGTTGTTTACTAGGATACAACTCTACCACCTTAACTAAATTTATATCTTGTGGTGGACATGGAATCACCTAGAAGGGTGTTCTAGTTTGCATTGCTGCATCCCTTGAGTATAAAGGGAGAACTATTGTAGTGTAAGCCGTAGTACATAGTTTTCTTTAAATATTTTATCATACGGTTAATAACATTTCAATTATCAAAGTTTGGCTTATTAGTAAATATATTAGGCACTCCAACAGCATAAGCAACATCAGTTCTTGTAAAATTGGTAGTATATCTTAATTACCGATTATACTAGCATACTCTTCTTGATTAATAATATCACCATCATTATCTTTAGGATATAATCATATGCTAAGATCAAAAGGAGTCCAAACAGGAGTACAATAAAATTACTTGTTTTTCTTTAGAGTTTTCTCAATATAATGTGATGGATCCCATTAGCAATTCTGGTAATTTTAACATCAAGTATCGCATTTGCTTCACCTAGATCTTTCATATCAAAATTACTACTTAGTAATTGTTTGGTCTCTATCATAACTTGTCAATTAAGGCTAAAAATCAAGAGATCATCAACAAATAGGCAAATTATCACATGAACGTCATTTGTAGTTTTGTGATATATATGTTTATCACTTTCATTAGTTATAAAACCATTAGACATAATAAATTGATCAAATATGTCATGCCACTGTTTTGTCGCTTGCTTCAAACCATATGAGGATTTCATATATTTACAAACTTTATTTTCATTGCAGAGGCCATTAAGCCTTCTACTTGGTTCATGAAACAATATATTGCGTCGAATCAGATAAAAATGGTTCTTAACCTTTAGATTTATATGCATTATGTTGGCAGCTGGTATATAACACTAGCTAAATCTCTTATGGCATGAATTCTAAGCCATCATCTCAATCTTAAGACCCTTTGGATTTATATGGTAGAACCGCAATATGTGATACATTGGATATTTCAATCTATGGTGAGTTGACCTTGAAATCAATACTTTTGATTGATCAAAGAATCCTAATCTAAAAACCAGCCAACAGATTGAAAACATTAACTGCCCTGCCCAAATGCTTAGCGGCTTTTGGTGGGTTGGTAGGCCAGGTCTAATTTGTCAAAGAACATGAAAGTCATTAGTGTGACCCACTTAAACCTCTCTATTTCCTTTAATAATTAAGATCAAAATACAGTAGAAGGCACGTGCTACTCACTTGTAGATCGTCTTATTTTTCTATATTCATTTTCTTTGTTAAAATAAATAAATATAAGTGCTAGTTATCAGTTAAAGATATAGAAAATGGATATCATTAGTAAGATATTGATGAGAGCTTTCTAATGAATATTGATGTGTGGATTCAAAGTTCTTGAAAATTTTCAGATTAAAAAGTTAATTTTTTAATTAAAAATTTGAGTTAGTTATTTAAGGAAAGAATATTTAGAAGGTAACGCTAGAAACATTTCATAGCACAAATTGATTGGTTAACAGTTTTTCTTTTCATATAAAAAACTTAAAGCTCTCCTATAAGGATACTTGGAGAGAAGGTTTGAGAAAGGGCCATCACATTGCTGTAGTATGTACCGTGGTTTTAACTGTTCCGACATGTCGTTGGGGACTATGGTGGAAGTCGTTGGAGTAACTTTTTCCACCATGTTGACGATCGCACGTGTGGCTTCACATGTGCAAATATTAGTTGATATATAGGATAAGTCGAGCAAAATGCCATCAATTTCAGTGACATTTTGTTTGAAATTTTGAGAAAGGCTATTCTCTTACCATTTTTTCTTCTAAGAACCACTCTTCTCCTACCGTTTTTGCATCTTTTCACTTACATTTGCTTCCTTCCCATCTTCTATTGACGATCTAAAGGTTTTTCAAGCTGTGGGAAACGATTTTTGTATCAAACATTGATATCTTCTTATGGAACTTCCTAAAACTTCGGGTGCACAAATCAGGACTATTATTGTGTTTTTTCCTTTTATCTAATTGTTTTATGTGATTTGGATAATAATATTGTGTTTAGTGTATTTAAATATGTTAATAAATCTTTTTTAGGATATTATTATGGATGATTTCTCCATATTTCTCTATGCTTATACACAACCATATCTACCCAAATATATGTTATTTACTATATATACAATTTTTATCATATTTTGGACTATTTAAATGTATTTACTCTAAATTTGATCCTTACAATGTGTCTTCATACAAAACCCTAATTTACACCCATTTTCACTTTTTCTTTAATTTTTTCTTTTTTTCTACCATATCGCCAACATGACTCGCGATAACGACATTTACAACCAAACTTGGTTCCTTGAACCATTTGAGGTTGAGTCTGCTTGAGTAGAGGCTCTTTCATTTTTATGTCAAGCTACTACTCCCCTTCCCCATCCATAGTGGCCCTTCAATATGATCTAATATTCATTTAATTTTTTTAATGAAATGCAGCTCTGGACTTGCTGAAAAATGTAGAAGTACAGACCATTATAGGGCCACAAAAATCGGCACAGGCTAGGTTTGTTATAGATCTTGGAGAGAAAGCTCAGGTGCCCATTGTATCATTCTCTGCAACAAGTCCCTCTCTTTCTCCCATCCAAAGCCCTTATTTCATTCGGACAGCTCCAGATGACTCATCTCGGGTAAAAGCCATCACTGCTATTGTTAAGGCTTTTGGATGGAGACGGGTTGTCCCTATATACGAAGACACTGATTATGGGAATGGGATTATGCCCTATCTGACTGATGCGTTTCAAGAGATTGACACCCGTATCCCCTATCGGAGTGTCATTCCTCCATCTGCTAATAATTTTCAAATTATGAAAGAGCTCAATAAGTTAATGAGCATGCAGACTAGGGTGTTTGTGGTACACATGACTGCCTCTCTTGGGTCTCGCCTTTTTGTACTTGCAAAAAATGCCGGAATGATGAGTGAAGGTTATGCATGGATCAACACAAATGGACTATCTAGCTTGTTGGATCCAATGGATTCCTCTACTACGGATTCTATGCAAGGTGTATTGGGTGTCAAGCCTTATATACCAAGTTCAAAAAGTCTGAAAGAGTTCAAGAGGAGGTGGGACAGAAATGTCATCTTCAAGAAACAAAGAAGCAAATTTACAGAGTTAAACGTCTTTGGCATATGGGCATATGATACAGTTTGTGCATTGGCCATGGTCGTTGAGAGAGTTGGATCCCCAAATTCTAGCTTCTTAAAGCGGGATACAAATGAAAACTCCACAAACCTTATGAACTTGGGATATTCTCCAACGGGTCCGAGACTACGCAGAACTATCTTAAATACTAGATTTAAAGGCCTGAGTGGGAACTTCACTTTGGTTGAAGGGCAGTTGCAGTCTTCGGTCTACCAAATATTCAATGTCATTGGAAAAGAAGAGAGAGTTATTGGATTCTGGACTCCAAGTAAAGGTCTTTCTCGAGCCTTAGATGTTGATAAGAAAACTTATTCGACTTCCATGGCTGATCTTAAATGTCCCATATGGCCAGGAGATGAAACAAAAAAGCCAAAGGGATGGGTCATACCGGTAAGCGGAACGAAGTTGAAGATTGGTGTACCAGTGAGAGATAGTTTTAAAGAATTCGTGAATTTCTCAAAAGATGTGTTCCTTGCTGCATTGGAATCGTTACAATTTGCAGTTCCTCATGAATTTATTGAATACACAAAGATTGGTGGACAAAATTCTTGGAGCTACGATGAGCTTGTTTACCAAATTCACCTTCAGGTACGTTTCATAATCCTTATTAGTTTTGCTATAGACTGAGAGTTCTGTACTAAAATGAACTTTATATCTTAATTATTTTTTTTTCTTGAGCATATATAGAAATTTGATGCTGTTGTCGGAGATATAACTATCGTGGGCAATAGATCAATGTATGTTGATTTCACATTACCATACTCAGAGTCAGGGGTAGCCATGGTAGTGCCAATCAAAGATGATGAAAGCAAAAATGCTTGGATTTTCTTAAAGCCTTTAAGCTGGGATCTTTGGCTGACAACTGGGATAGCATTTATCTTCACTGGTATTGTGGTGTGGATTCTGGAACACCGTATTAACACAGATTTTAGGGGCCCCCCTCAACAACAGCTTGGCATGATCTTTTGGTTCTCCTTCTCAACACTTGTGTTTGCTCATAGTAATTGCTCTTTCATCCCTGCACTTAAAATTCGTCAAATAATTTGAAATTGAGTTTCTCCATTATGAACACCACTCGCCCATGGTTCAGTTTTCTTTATGCCAAGCTAGTTTCTGTGCTTTGTACAGATGGGAACTTTCTGTTTTGTTCTGTTTTAATGACATAATGGCGAAGAAGATAACTGGAAGTTTTTCTTTTGATGGTAGCAGGAGAAAAGGTGGTAAACAACTGGTCGAGATTTGTGTTGATTATATGGGTCTTCGTTGTGCTCATCCTAACACAAAGTTACACTGCAAGCTTAACGTCAATGTTGACAGTGCAAAGATTACGACCAGCATTCACTGATGTTAATGATTTGAGAAAGAATGGCTACTATGTGGGATACCAAAAAGGTTCTTTTGTGAAACATCTTCTAGTAAAAAGGTTGAATTTGGATGAGTCTAAGCTCAAGCCTTACAGCAGCTCTGAGGAGTATCACAAGGCCTTGTCTGATGGAAGTGAAAATGGTGGTGTTGCTGCCATCATCGATGAGATACCCTACATCAAGATCTTCCTCGATAATTATTGTTCTAAATATGTCATGGTGGGGCCAACCTACAAGACTGATGGATTTGGCTTTGTAAGCTCTCTCTCTCTCTCTCGCGCGCTCTCTCTCTCTCTCTCTCTCTTTCTCTCTCTCTCTCACATGCACACACACACACACGAATACATATGCAGCTGCTCATTGTAAATTTATCAAGGCAGCATATAGCAGGTTTGTTTCTTAGCCTTCCTTGATAGCACATGAACCACTTTAGTACAGGTCAGGGAAGCATATTATGAGGTTTCCTACTTAGGCTTTTTTTTTTTAATCATTAGCAACAATTTCATTAATAATCAAGAGAAATACTAGACGTAGACTCACAGGAAGTGAGTCAAAATAAAACAAAAGAAAACAAAAGAGCAAAGTATACAAAAAGATCTATACAAAAAAACTTAGTCGGCTAACATCTCGATCTCTTCACCCTTAGGCGTACCAGCCCCAAAAAACGCTCTCTCCACTCCTCTTCTGGCCCAAGCGTCTGAGGTTTCCTACTTAGGCTTCCTCATTGTTCAGCTCAGTTTGAGTAGAATAAGAACCACTTGTCTACTAGATGCAGTATTGTTAAAGGCAATTGCGTAGAAGCTTAGGTGTCTAGGTGTCTTCTTTCTTTTCTTTTTTTTTTTTTCTTTCTTTGTTTCTCTCTTTGAGGACTTTGGTGATGCTTGCTACGAGTATCACCTAGGTGACTGCGTGGACATCTAGGCGCTGGCTAGATGTGATTTTGGACCAGGCTACCACCTGGCCTATTAATTGCATAATTTTGATTTTTTTTTTATTTATCTTTATAATTGTGTTAGAAAGAAGTAATATATTTAGTTATTAGTAAGAAATTATTATTTAATTACAAATTCAATCATTTATTTTACATATAAAATCCCATTATAGCAGCATTCGACTAGAAGAGGAAGAAGTATATGTCCAACCAACCAAGTAACATGGTTTTCCAGGCTAGTCCAGTCTGTACCGGCCTACTGTCCGGTCCCAAGCCGCAATACAAACTAATGTATCGCGAGGTTATGTACCGGTACGACCAGTCTCGTGATCATTAGAACTAGTCATTCGTTTTATTTCTTTTCAAAAGGTGATGGAACTGGACGGTCCAGACTAGTATCGTTCTGGGCCAGACCGACCAACCGAAACCAGCCGGTACAACCAGTCCCGTGATCGGTACAACGGGTCCGTATTTTTTCCAAAGTTTTATTGGACTGGTCCGGTCCCAGTACAAAAAACCTTGCTAGGTAAGGCCCTATCTCCTTCATGGTCCTAACGTTAATCATTGTTGCCTAGAATTCTAGGATATATATTATATACACACACACACACACAAATAAGAAGTCTACTCCCATCTTCTCTCTCTATCCACAGTTAATGATACCGTTTCGCTCTTTTTTCTTTTTACAAGTACTTCCTACTCTCTCCCCCTTTTGTCCACACGTCAAAGTCTAATATTTTATAAGTACCTGAATCTCCTACCTTCTTATCCTTAATTTCAACCTCTTGCAATTTTTTTTTTTACTATGATAATGGGTTTGCATTGTTTTAATTGCGTTATTTAATTGGTTCAATTCATGCCCTTTTCTAATAGGATGTATTGTTATTAATTAATTTGTTCTTTTGACTTGTAAGCATTACAATTGCATGCATTCTGTTCATATGATGGCATGCAAGTAACCTTGAGTACTTGCTAGCTGTTTTATGATTTGTTAATCAAATTAGTTTTATAATGCTATCAATTTATCTCTAATTGGATTTATCTCATTTTAAAATTCTTCATATCTAATATGTTGTTACTCATTGTATAAGGTTATGTTATTAGGAAGTGTGTCACATTGATCTTTCGTTTTTTAAGAAAACATTGCATATGTTATTGTTAATAACCTATAAACATTGCATATGTTATTGTAGCCTCAGTCACTGCCATGTATTCGGCTTCAGCAGTAGACAATGCTATAATAGGTTGTAGCATGGATCTCCAACATATAGGCCACCTGCAATTGAATAGACATAACTTGTCGTAGACCTCCCGTTATCCAAGCCACCTGCATAATTTGAATCCACATACCCCTTAACTAAAACTGAACTTTGTTGTCTCTCAAACATAATGCCATGATCTGTTGTACCCCTTAAGTATATGAAAATCCACTTAACTGCCTTCCAGTGCTCTCTTCTTGGGTTAGTGTACTTGATCACCATGCCAACTGCATGTACCAAATTAGGTCGGGTGCACACCATTGCATACATCAAACATCCTATAACATTGGCATATGACACCTTGGACGTATCTTCAATTTTTGCTTGTCTTTGGGCATTGTCTAGCAAATAATTTGAAGTGGCTTGCCAATGGTGTGCTTACAGGTTTGGCATAATTCATATTAAACTTCTCTAACACCTTCTCAACATACTTTTGTTGAGACACTCATGGCTTACCAGCCTCTCTGTCTATGTCCCTACGAATCTCTATGCCAAGAATCTTCTTGGCAGCCCTAAAGCCTTTCATATCAAACTCCTTGTTTAACAAGGATTTCAGCCTGTCAATGTCATCCATGCTCTTAGCAACAATCAACATATCATCAACATAAAGCATCAGACAAATTTGAGAACCATCTTCAAGAACCCTAAGGTAAACACAACGATCATACTCACAACGGGTGTAGCCAATCTAAATCATGTGTGAATCAAACCTCTTATATCATTGTCATGGAGACTGTTTTAGCCCATAAAGTGACTTCTTCAGTCTACAGGCAAGATGCTCTGATTCAGGTTGCTTGAACCCCTTTGGCTACTCCATATAAATGTGGTCCTCTAAATCACCATGAAGAAAAGTTGTCTTTACATCAAGCTGTTCCAATTTCATATTGGAATTGACCACTAAAGCCAATAGTGTCTTGATAGAGGTGTGCCTAACTAGTGAGAAAACCTTATTATAATCAACCCCTTTTCTTTGTAAATACCCCTTTGCTACTAACCTAGCCTTGAACTTCTTCCTTTTCTGATACTGCCTCATTTTTTTTTTTGAACACCCACTTGCACCCCATTGTCTACTTTCCCTTGGGAAGTTCCACCAAATCCCAAGTTTTATTCTTGTGCAATGACTCAATTTCTTCCATCATGCCCTCCATCCATCTACTTTTCTCATTGCAATTGATTGCATCCTGATAAGTAGAAGTATCTCCACTACTAGTTATAAGTGCAAAAGTATCAAAGTCATCATACCCATATGTAGCTGGTGGCTTCTGGGTGCATTTGGGCCTGTCTAAGGCTATGCTGTGATGCTCCTGGCACTAATGCTAGATGTTTCTTTTGAACGTTGTTTTCTTTATCTGAATCATCTAGCTCCACTTGCACCATTGTCTTCGTGTTGCTATTTTCTTCTACCTGATGCTTCTCATCTTCCTTAGACGATTTAAGTATTGAGTTCTCATCAAACACTACATCTTTACTGATCACCACTTTCTGTGTTTCTAGATCCCAAAGCTTTATACCCCTTCACCCCTTTTTTATACCTGGGAAAGATACACCTTTTAGATTTTGGGTCAAGCTTTGACCTTTGATCACTAGGTATATGAACATAAGCAGAATTACCACACCTCTTCTGCAACCTTCCCATCAAGTGTTTTTCTAGGTGATCTGTTAATGATGTAGCATCCAATATTTACTGCCTCAGCCCAAAAGCTCTTAGGTAGTCCAGCATTCAATCTTAGGCACCTTGCTCTCTCTGCAATAGTTCTATTCATCCTCTCAGACACACCATTCTGTTGTGGTGTCTTTTTGACTGTGAAGTTTTTTTGATGCCGTTCTCACAGAATTTCAGAAATTTTGTATCCTTGCACTCTGTATCATTGAATGTTCTGAGGCATTTATTCTACTTCTCGGTATACTTTTCTACCTCTACCTTCCATAACTTGAACTTGATAAAAGTCTCTTGACTTATGCTTCAAAAAGTAGAGCCAGACCTTCCTAGAGTAGTCATCAATGAAGCTCACAAAGTAGTGAAATTCTCATCTTGATCTAACTCTCACTAGTCTCCAGACATCGAATATACATATTCAAGAATGCCTTCACTCCTATGTGTAGCTGTCTTAAACTGAATGTTACATTGTTTCCTAAGAACATAGTATTTTCAGAAATTCAGTTTACATGATTTAACCCCCTTCAATAGATTTCTTCTATGAAGTTCCATCATGCCATGCTCACCCATATGCTATAGCCTCATGTGCCACAAGAGTGTATCATTAGTAAGTGATTCTGCAGATATTGTTGAGCAACTCCGCCTACAACTGTAGTCCCTAACATCTTGTAAATATTTTCTGCAACCTTCTAACTCTTCATCATCACCATAGCACCCTTGGTTACCTTCATAACTCCACCTTCCGTTTTATATTTTAAGCCATTAGAGTCCAAGGTATCCATCCAATGAAATTAAATTCTTCTCCAGGTCTAAGACATGCCTCACATCACTTAACATCCTCACAACACCATCAAACATTTTAATCTTTTTTTGGAATAGAATTTTTTTTAAGGGTTTTAAGATACAAAACATGAAGCATTTTAATCTTAATCGTGCCTATTCCAATGACCTTGCATGAAGCATCATTATCCATCAGAACATTACCACAATTTTCGAACCTTTAGGTGTTGAACCAGTCCTTGTGTGGGCACGTGACAGGAGCATCCAAAATCTAGGATCCATGAATTTATGAAGGCCAAAAGCATATCTCTGTCACTCTGATCTGAGCTGTCCTCTGCTACATTCGCAGTGTTTGAAGATTTCTCATTTTTCTCTTCGTTTTCCTTCTTCTACTTTGGACAGTCCCTCTTCATGTCTTCTCTCATGACACTTATAAAACTATACGTCCTTCATCTTCCCTTTTGATTTCGATCTAGAGTTCTTATCTGATCGATCACTATCTTTCTTCCGCGATCCTGATTACCCTTTGCTACTAGCGCTTCACCTTGAGGATTCTCACTGTTCTGTTATCTCTGATTATATGACAGAAGTGCTGCAGTAACCTTCTCCGCTTCCAGAATTTCCTTCCCCCAAAGTAGGGTAACCAGGTGTTCGTAAGAGACCGGGAGAGATGTTAGAAGCATTAGTGCCTATCTTCCTCGTCAAACTTTACATCAATCCTCAGAAGATCACTGATGATCTGATTGAATGTATTTAGGTGCTGTGTCAAATCAGCACCTTTTGTCATCTTAAGCCCATGTAGCTTTTGCTTAAGGTACAGCTTGTTCGTTAGAGAGTTGGACATATATCGACTCTCCAGTTTAGCTTAGATCCCTGCAGGAGATTCATCAGCAATGACGTGATACATCACTTCGCCTGTAAGACAATGCCGAATGGTACTTGTTGCTTTTAACCCCAGTTCTTCCCATTCATCATCACTCATCTTTTCTAGCTTCTTTGATTTCCTATACAATGCCTTCACTAACCCCTGTTGCACCAACAGATCTTTCACCCTTTGTTGCCAAAGTCCAAAATCCCCTGTTCCATTGAATTTCTCCAGATCATACTTGGCATTCGAAGTGTTCAACATTAATGCTATATACGTGGTTCGGCAAAGCCTACGTCCACTGGAGAGAAGAATTTTCCACTATGTCAAAAAAAAAATTAGGGTTACAACTTATACTCCTACCTGATATATAGGGAAAATCCCCTTGGATCTAGAGACTAGTTAATATGAGCCACCCACTATCTTTAACATACCTTTTCATAGTTGCCTCTTTAGGTCTTTGCTTTATATGCCTAAACCATCTTAATCTACTTCAATTTATTCAGGCAACACCTAGACACTCTTAGACATGTTTATTCCCTCCCTAATCTTCTGTAGTATTCCCACACGTCCATCTCAGTATCATCGTCTCAAAAACATTCATTTTATGCCTATCTTTCTTCTTTGTTGCACAACATTCTAATCCATACATCAAAGTAGGCCTTGTCCTATAAAATTTTCCTTTTAGTTTAAGTAGAACATGTCGATCACATAACACTTTAGAAGCGCCTCTCCACTTAAGCCATCCAATTCTAATTCTGCATGTAACATCATCATCAATATTCCCCCCTTTATAGGTAATTGATCAAAGATACCAAAATTGATTGGTTTTAGAAATCTCTTGATTCTCAACTTTTACCGTTGCTTCACCTCTATTTTTATTTATGCTAAGTCACATTCGATGTACTCTGTCTTAACTTGACTTTTTAAAAACCTTTTGATTCCAAGGTGCCCCCTCTATAATTCCAGTTCTACATTTACTTCCTCTCTAGTTTGGTCCACCAAAACTACATCATCTACAAATTGCATCCAACAAGTCACCTCTCTTGAATATAAGTAGTTTTTTCATTCATAATTAAAGCAAAAAGATGGGGATTCCTAGCTGACCCTTGATGTAAACCTATCGTTACTGGGAACTCATTTATTTTGCTATCCACCGCTCTTATCCTAGTTAATGCTCCCTTATACATGTCTTTAATGACCTCAATGTATCTTATTGGTACTCTTTTTATGCCTAAAACCCACCATATCAACTCTCTAATTATTCTATCATATGTTTTATCTAGATCAACAAAAATTATGTGAAGGTGTCTCCTCTTCTCTCCAAACTTCTCTACTAATTGTTTATGTAGAAAGATCGCCTCAATGGTAGACCTTCTTGGCATAAAGCCAAACCGATTTTCTAAAACTTGGGTTATTCTTGTGAACCTTTGCTCTATCACTCATTTTCATTATTTCATGGCATGGGTTATAAGCTTTTAATTCCACGAAAATTGGTACAATTTTGAACATCTCCTTTATTCTTATATTGACGTACTACTGTGTTCTACCTCAGAGCATTTTGCATTTTTTTAGTCCTTAAAACTCCAATAAATGATTTGGTTAACTACAATACACCAATCTCTCCCATGCACTTTCCCTCTTCATTTGGGATACCATATGGTCCTAAAGCCTTTCCTGTTTTCATCTTGGTTAAAACATCCTTCACTTCAGGAACCATAATCCTATGAACATAGTAGTGTTCTGTCGACTCTCCAATATCCAAATCTTCACCTGAAATAAAGCTCTCTGTGCTTTCACCATTTAATAAATTTTGGAAATATTCTTTTCACCGTTTTTTATTCTCTTCATCCTTTACTAAGATTCTCAAATCTTCACTCTTAATGTATTTAACTTGATATAAATCTCGTCTTCTTATCTCCTAGTCTTGCAAGTTTATAAATGTATGTCTCACCTTCTTTCATACTTAGTTTATCATATAGGCTATCAATTATCATATGCTTATTTTTAGCCATACTTATTATTTTTTTTAGTTTTTTTCTTAATACCTTTTATATTTTTCTAAGGTTTTTTGGTTCTTATTTCCTTGCTCAAGTCTTAAAATAATGCCTTTTCTCTTTAACAGCATTTGAACATTATCAATCCATCACCCAGTTTCTATTGAATTTTACCTCTAAATTCTCCTGAGACCTCTTTCCCTACTTTTTTAATAGAATTGGCCATTTCATCCCACATCTGTGTAGGGTTTGATTCTAGATTCCGTGTTTCCTTTTTCATTAGTTTATCTTTAAAAATCACTAATTTTCTCCTTTTAGGTTCCATGTTCCATGTGTTGTGAAGTTATATGCATTGGAGGGAGCTTATATTGTAATGTGTGCATGCAATATATGCATTTTTAATGATCTCTTTTTAAGGTCATCAATTTTAAGTCCATCAGTTTTAGTTTTCATGTTCGAGTCTATTTTACATCTTTCTTGAGTTTGGTTTCAAGCATGATAGTGATTGATTTCTTTCAATTTTTTTAATCATGGGATAACTTATTTCATTTTTAGTTTCTTTTATAATGCTTCTCGTATGTTGCAATATGTGCTGCTTGAATCACACAAATGCATCAACTCACAAGCCTTGTCCTACCTATTGTAACTAACTTAGGAGGAGCTTAGTTTGGTAGCAAAATCTTATGCTCCCAGAGTCCAGTAAGCATACAGTTGGGTAGTATTGTCTTTGGCGTAGACACCAAATGCTCCACCCTAAACCAAACGATCAAGCTTGTAATTAGCTCCAGGTGTAGAGGTTGGCTTACCGGTTTTGGATTCCCATTGGGATTTAAATGCATACATCTCACTCCTTCATGTAGAAACCGGTTCAAGTTGGAACACAGATAATCTTAGGACATTATGATTGTTCTTTATTTACCAAATATGAGTCCCCATAAACTCGCATCAAAAGTTTAGTCTATATTCTTGCATCATGTCAACAGACCAAATCAAATACGTGAGATGATGATAGAAGAATCAAAGAGTAAGTAAACGGATTATGTCGAATGAAGAGGTTTGCCTAACACCTTTCCTATTCTCATAATCAAACCACCAGAACATTGATTTCTTGTAATGCATCTAATGGAGTCATCAACTATTGTTTTACCATACCATATGAGTATAAGAATTGATGTCCAATCGTATCGTAATAATTATTGGTGGCAAGTCTTAAATCTTTTTCTCATCACAATTCCTAGGGGCTGTCTTTGTTCAATCTGGTGTTTTCACATAGCTTCTGATTAATCAGCTAAATAAATAAAGGAAAAAAAAGAAACTTTCAACGCTAAGAAAAGGAAAAAAGTAAGTCAGAAATATATTTTGGTCTGCTTCACTAGGTTTCATTGGTTGGTGAGACAAGACCCTTTTTGTGACATGGAAGAATGATTTGGGCAATCCAGACTGTCCATCTAATAGGGGACCTATGGATCATCCACATGGACAATATGTCGATCCATATAAGCCCCACTAGTATATAAATATATATATATATATATTAGGTTTTGTTGCATGTATCATTGACTGTTAAATTCTTCAGTGTTTTCTAAGTTTTGCAGAGACAAATGTTAGTTTTAGAATAGTCCATTTTGCCATGTGCAAAATTTCTTTGGTGCTGAGACTTAGTAGGTTGCCAGGGGTTGATTCAGTGTACACATGAAGTGGGGTTCTCCAAATAAGATTCCACATGTGAGTTTAAGTATTTCAACAGGTTTGTCTGGAGCATTGCACCAGACAACTAGGAAAAAAGTAATTCCATTCAAAGCAAAAGCCTTCACTATTCTATGATTAAGCAAAAGATTAGGTTTATTATATATTTTGTGAGATTTACTTTTGATATTTATTAATTCTCAAGTCATTAGCTAACCTGAACTTCAGGACTTTCAAATTGAAAAATATGATACCCGTTTTCAAAATTTTAGTTGGCCTAATCGTGAAATATAACGTAAGAAATGGTCATAATATTATCTACTATGTTTAAACAATGGCTCCTCGTCACTACTTGAAGAATATTATAATCTCTTAATATGTTTCAATAATATTTTATTATGCTTCCAAGGTTATTAACAAACTTTACGATGACGAATAATAGTCCATCTTAGTGAGATCTCTCTTTCTCTCTCTGTCTTCTTTGTTGTTATTGTAATTGTTGCATATGTTATAAAATCATTTGGAAACTCAATATAGCTTGACTTGATATTTTGCAGCTTCATGGTTTCTTATGTCCTCTAATTCTTACAGGCATTCCCATTAGGCTCCCCCCTGGTCTCACATATTTCAAAGGCAATCTTAAACCTCACTGAGGGGGGTAAAATGGAAGAGATTGAGAAGAGATACTTCAAGCATCAAACAGCATGTGAGGATCAAGCCACTCCAGTCCTGTCAAATAGTCTTAGCATCAAAAGCTTTTGGGGTCTTTTCCTCATTACAGGAGTTACTTCATTTCTATCTCTCTTCATATTCATACTCCAGTTCCTTTACAACCACTGGCATCTTTCTAACACTTCGAATTCTGATGACTTTCTCTGGAGAAGGCTTGTTACTATGGTCAAATACTTCGACCAGAAAGATCTCTCCTTGCACACTTTCAACAAATCTGGATCTAAGGTTCACCCTGTAATTGAGATGGAAGGTATTGATGCCTCAACTGACATTGATTCTCAGATTCCATCAAGGATTTGACAAGTAAGGAGAAAAACAAGAACCAGCTCCTGATATTGGCAACTGAACTACAAGTGAGAATTTCATAAGAGAATAATTAATTGCTAATGCTCATAAGAGTTTTGTTTTAAATTTAATTGCTAATGTTTCATACAATATTTCATTTATTTTTTCTGCCTTTTACAAAGCGGAGCTTATGTAAATTTTATATTGGATTTACTCTTTCATGTTAAATTAACCCCCCATGTCCTTGACTATTTGAACCTTAAGCTATATGTATGAAAAGCTCTTTCTTGTAGTAAAGTATCTTCATGTTGTGGTAAGCAATTAAGAAAATGTGAAACTATTTGTTGATTTCTTTTCTGCTTTGCACTTAATATTATCGAACCCATAATTTTCCCTGAAAATAATGCTGATTTTCAAAGGTTGGATCGTCCTTTGGAAAAAAATAAATAAAAAATTGGATCGGTCCGATCTGTATTGGTATCAGTTGGATCGGTCTGATCCAAAGCCACTTGATACAATAGTTTTACTGTGGCTTGGGATCGGACCGGTCCTGGCCGATCCCGATCCAGATCGGCCGATCCGATCCGATCCTTGAAACCATGGGTGGGGGGGGGATGATGGGGGTGGTGGTGTGGGGGTGGGGGTGGGTTGGGGGTGACGGTTGTGGTGGGTGATGGATTTGAGAAGAATAATTTTATATTTTATTAGGGGTAAATCAGTTCATGACCTCTTTCAAATAAAGGTGGTTAATGTAGTTTCAGAAACCTCAGGGAGTCTAAGTGCAAGTGGTACAAACCTTGGGGGTTGAAAGTGTAATTTTTCCAAATAAAAATCTTAAGAAATTAGGCAACTTCGGACCCATAACCCTATGATGAATAACATATTTGCCTCTCCTCAAAGTGCCTTTAAATTGCAGTTATGTTACACAACTGAATATCCCACGTGACATGTGTCTCTTGATGAATTGTGGAAGTAGTTATATTTAGTTATTATGTAGTTACTTACTTGAGTATACATGGTTAATGAGATGCGCTCATTTATGTTCAGTTAGATTCTTGAAACCGCTTCACTTTATGCATGGATGATAGTGGGTAATTATGTAGAATCAAGTTCATGTTGTATTTAAATTTCCTAACCCAATAGGAAGTTGGTGAATTATTATCATGAAGAGAAAGGCTATTCCCTTTAAGTTGGCCAATCAAAAGGTACGTAACAGAGTTATCCATTGTTTACATCGTTAAAGTTTAAGAAGTATTTCACCAAGTTACCAGAGTACAGAGTGAATGAAAACGAACGTTGGATTTGAAAATACAATAAATCAGATTTGTAAATAACCCATAAACCCACGAGTTTCTTATTGGAATCTTTACTTTTTATTTTTGAAATCCACGGATTGATTGGAGAACTCATAATGCAAATTTGAATGTTGAGGACTGATTCATCTGATGCACCCTTTGGCTTGAGAAGCTCGTTAATGGAGTCAAATAAAGATGACAGCATTATGATTAAAAAGTTAATAAGAAAAACTTGCACTTTCATAGCTTAAGTTTGAGTTGGGACGTTGATTCAATCTGTTATTGCTTGTAGGGAGATTAAAGAAGGGGTACTTTTTTGAGATTCTGAAAAACCCTCAAATGGATTATTTCATTAATCCTTTGTAATGCTTTCAATCTATTAGAAGTAAAAAGAAAAATTAAACTTTGTCTCTACCATCTAAGGGGGTAAAAGTGGTAATTCATGGTCTTGATCAACATTCTAATGCATATGGGTCGCAGTTTGGGGTACAACTTGGGTTGGTTTGAGTTGGGTTTTATATCACTCTGAATTGGTTTTGGGTGAAGAAAGCCAACCTGACTTAATTCGGTTTGATTTTGGGTAGGACTTCGGTAACCTGACCCAACCCAAAACCCAAACAGAATTAACCCGATCAACCCACTTTTAGTACGAGCTTACTTTCATTGATTGATATTCACTTTTGAAAATTTACATAAAAAAATTATTTATTAGCAATACTATCTTTTTCTAAAAGACAAAAGTTAAAATAAACTTCTTTAGATGTAGGTAAGGGTGTGTTTGACGTTGCTTCTCGAAAGGAGAAGCGATTCCTTTAAAATTGATTTTTATGAAGCACTTCAGAAGAAGTGTTTCAAAGGAATAAATGATGTTTGATAAACATTTATTGAAAAAGCGCTTTCAAGTTAGATTTGTGAGAAGCTTTTGTAAAGTAGGAAATCTATATTATTAAGAGTTTTGTTCGTGAATATAACATTGGTAAAATAGGTATTTTAAAAGTTTTAAAGGGGCATATAAGATCGTAATACATATTTCGTTAAAATCTCAAATTGATTTTCGCAAACGTGATTTCAGAAGCATAAAATAGTAGCTTAAAAAATCAACATTTGGTTGAAGCGATTTTTGTGGAATCGCTTTTCACTTGAGTTTACAAAACGCGTATTTATTTATTTGAAGCGATTTTGCACTCATGAATCACTTCTAGGACCCAAAGAAGCAAATGCCAAAAACGCCCTAAAACTAGGATTGTAGCTTCTCATATTTCACTTTGCAAGGCTAACACTAGTAAGAGTAAGAAATGAATGTTTATGCCTTTAATAAAAGTTATAAGCATCTTCTATCTGGCTTTAGATAAGGGTAATATAGTCTATAAATTAAAAGGAGGAGGTGTCTATGCAATAAAGTACATAATCTCAAGGGGTGTAAGTTGGGCTAGCAATTTGGCGAGCCGGACCGGGTTTAGCTCGGGTTCACATAGGGTATTAGGAGTGTTCTTACAATCTTCATATTCATCTACATTTACAAATTTTGCTACATATTCTTCACACTTCCAATAAAAACTACAAAACCCAAAAAAAATAAAATAAAAAAATCATAAATGCATGGTAATTAAAATCGGGCCAGGTTGGGTCGGGCTTATACATGTCTAGCCCAAGCCAGGTCTAAGTACTTCAAGTTTCTATACAACCAGGCTTGACATGCCCATGGGCCCAAAAATTGGGCCTAAGCCCAATTTAAATTGGGTGGGTTAATTGGGCCTAACAGGCCGGGATTAAATTGCCACCCTAGGTGTAAGTGGCTTTTCAGAAAACACATGGGGTGTTTCTGCTTTTGTCAAAAATGTTAGAGGGTGTAAATGGGGTTAACCCAAGTTCAAACTTTTGTAACATAATTTCAATCTAATTTTCAAATCCTAAATTCTTTTTATTCCTTTAATTTCAACCAAATATCCAAATTTAAAAATTAAAGATATTTCTTAAATTAAAAATATTAAAATTTTGTTTAAATTTCAGAAATTAAAAACTAGGGGTGTAAACGAGCCGACCTTGTCGAGCTTTGCCCAGCTCGGCTCGGGCTCGTGAAATCTGGCCAAGGCTCGGGCTCGGCTCAAGCTCGCTAAAAAATTT
>JAUPMG010047515.1:0-14022 GCA_031762675.1 Pachysandra terminalis | reverse complement strand
TTGTAAGGAACATCAATTCAGTTAAATATAGGCAATCACTCTTCTATCCCCATTTCCTACTTCAATCGATTGAGCAACCTAATTATTAAATTGAAATAATCCTTGGTGAAACTGACATGAAAAATAATGGTATAGTGCAAGATGCAAAAAGTTAAAATGGATCCTTGGAAAAATGCAATCATTAAGTTTAATTGTCAAATAAAAATGCTATAATTAAATGTCTTAACTTTCATGCAACAATATTGTGCATATGCAAGTGGAAATATTTTGTTATATTAAGTTGTTCTGTTGTTAGATCTCAATGTATGATCTTTGACTTGATATTTCATAATCCTGTTCAAACTACAATATACAAAGCATTATCGGTTTAATATATGGTTTCGTGCTTACCTACATGAATTTTTAGTTATCAGCTTTTGATTATTTGCTTCTTTTTTCTTGTACAACGATTTATCTCAATGGAAAACTGAGTTGGTATTACATGCATGCATTATTTTCTCAGGCTGTTGTGGTCCTTCTGGACGAGGCTGTGAAGGAAAAAAAGTTAGGGAATGAAGTGAGATGCCTTAAGGAGGAATTGAATCAAGTGACAGAAGATCGTGATCGGCATCTATTACTGGTGCACGCTGTGATAGTGGATCTTTTAAAGCTTGAAGAATGTGTTACTACAATTTGCACCGAGTTATATGCCTTTGCAATAGAGGCATATGGATTAGAGGTTTGTCAGTAACACTTCTCCTTGAGTTTCTGTTTTTTTGTATTGATTAGTTTATAGAATTTTTGGTTTATTTTTCTGGAGCATTGTGCTTTTCAGAAATCACATATGCAAAGATTAGAACACCAGTTTGATGCTGCAAATAAGGGATTGCTGGTAACACATTGTTGATTGTACTGGTTTAATTGTGTTTTTATTCTTTTTATGGGTACATTTGAAAGTGGTTTTAATTACTTTGTTTAGATGTCTGAATTATCTGCTTTGGAGACAAGGACTGAATTTGAAGAGCAAAAGAAAGTTATACAGGACTTGAAACTCGTCTGGCAGATGCAGATCTCCAAATCATTGAAGGGGAGTAACTACGGAAAAAGTTGCACAACACCATTTTGGTAATGACTGTTTGCTTGCATGTGTTGTTGTCAGTAGGACAAACTTTTTAATTATTCTAAATTTCTCTTGCTGTAGGAATTAAAAGGGAACATCCGCGTCTTTTGCTGAGTACGTTCTATGTTACCTTTTGATGGTGCTGACATAGACATACCTGTTATTTTTTATCCCACATCAATAGAATCTCTTGGCCGTGGCATTGATTTGGTACTAAGTGGTATACACCTCACCAACTATATTTGATATTCACATGTGTAAAGCTAATGTTTTGAAAATAGGACCAGATTGTCTGATTGACAGTAAAAACTAATAACTTAAGGTATCTATGTTGAGTTAACATGTTGTAGGGTGGAACTTAGATTTCTTATTCTCTTTAAAAATTAGAAACAAGGTTTTCTGAAATCAAGAGATTTGGGGTTTCTACTAGAAATTGACTAGTGGAATCAAGGTTCTAAAACTAATGTTAGATTTTGTCAAAAAATAACTAAGAGGTAACTTGTTGCAGTTGAAATATAGATGAAGATCTAAAGTAAGCCAAGGTTTTAGGGTTTGGAAGCAATTTGAAAATTAGAACCGGAACAAGAACTATGGTAACCAGAGCTTTGCTAAAAATTAAAAAATATTGAAGTAGAATTTTAAGCCATTTGAAGAAAATAAAACTCATTGCTTTTGAAATAGAAGCTTTATAGATTGAAATATGTTGAGAAAACAGTATTAATTTTAAGAACGCACCAAAATGGTACTTGTTAGTTGCAAAATCAAACAATCAAGAAAGGAGGAATCAGCTACATCAGATGCCAGGCTAAAGAAGCTGCACACATATTCTTTACAACCAAAACTGCAATAAATAGAATCCCTATTAACAGGTTAATTTTTAGTAAAACTATTTTAAACATTACTAAATTAAGTGAAATAAAAAAATATAAGAAATCTTGCAGAATTGTCTAGGCCTAATTTAGGAGCTATAGATTTGGATCGTCCCGCGAAAGGGCTCAACTTGGACTGCAATGTCTGGACTGCTTGATGGGCTTCTAATAGTGTCTTGTGAGTCTTGAGGTCCACAAACTATCTTATCTGGAAGATTCACTTTTTCAGCCGTACTTCTGTCAGATATTGGCACGACATGGGTATGGGAAGGAATATGTGTCTAACACTTCGTATCCGCTTGCACTTTTTTCAATGATTTTTCTTTTTTCCTGCATATAACATTTAGAGGCCTATCCAAGATGGTTAAAATAAGTATGTTCTTGCATGGTTTTACTATACTTATCACATTTAGACTTTCGTATTATCAAATAAGGTGCCTATAGTTGCTTTCTTTTGGAATTGAATTCTTTCTTTATTGGATATAAATTATGAAATCAAGTATAACTTGCTTCTTTATGTAGACATCATATTATTATTTTTCAATCGAGTGGTATTTCCATGATCCTTCTTCGCAAAATCCTTATATCCTCCTATATGACGAATCCGACACCTAGTTACGAACCCATGAACCATACTTGTAATCAAGCTCTTGTAACATTGCGCATGAGTTGAGTTCCTTTGTACTAGAGCTCATTTGGGTTTGCCATCCATTCGGATTTTAAATACGTTCTTTAAATCTAGTTGAGTTCAATTGTATTATACAGTTTGGTGCTTGGGTTTACCAGTACTTAATTTGTTGAAATTAAACATTCGGAAACTTTGACCAGTTTCCATTTTTAGCAGGGCAAAAATATTCGTTCAAATTTGACAAAGTATTTACCCATAAAGCCACGCAACAAGATGTTTTTGTAGAGATCTCACAATTGGTACATAGTGCACTTGATGGTTATAAGGTGATCTCATTTTGTTTTGATGTTTGTTTTTATGCCTTTGCAGCAAAACAATATTGAATTTGAGCGGGTTTATGCCAAGAGTATTCATCTTGTTTTCTTTTTCTTTGGTAATTAAAAATTTTCTTTGGCATGTTTTGTTCTTTTAGGATAATTACTGGGTGTGTGTGTATGTGTGTGTATTATGGTTTTGTTTTTCACAGATGTTAATTTCTCCATTCCCTTTATATGGAAGTGTGATAAAAGACTTTGTATTTTATCTTATGATTTTACATCTAGTACTTCCAAATTCTAAATAAATTGTCATCTGAAATCACTATCAGTCTCCTTTTTTTATTTATTTATTAATACACTGGCTGAGGACCCTATTATGTAATTGTCATTTGATGATTTCATATAGATCTTCAAGGTTTAGTTTCTATATTATTACAAAATACTTCCCTAGTTAGGAAGCAGGTTTTACACTGTTCCTTTTGGAAAAGTTTGTACAAGTGATCTAAGGGACATTCAGGGGTGTAGGGGAGCCTTGGCTCTCGAAAGTATGACACTGTTTTAGAATTGTCTTGGGTATTTTTACATGCTTCTAGATTTGCACAGACCCCACAAAAAGATAATGCTTCGGTTTTTGCAGGTCTGTATTTTTGCTTATGGTCAGACAGGTTCAGGTAAAACTTATACCATGATGAGTACGCCAGAAGCACGGGATCAGAAGGGGTTGATACTTTGCACCTTGGAACAAATTTTTCAAACTAGTCAATGTTTATCTACTCAGGGTTGGAAATTCAAAATGCAGGTGGAATTTTAAATCTTGCCTGTCATCTGTTTCCTACTTTGGCTTTTATATATTTTGATTGTTTTTTGTTAAGTTATTGGCTAATGTACTGTTACTTCAAACAATTGCTGGCCAGGATGTTGGAAATACACAATGAAACTATTCGTGATCTGTTATTAACAGAAAGATCAGACAGTTCTAATCTCCTACGAACAAATAATTTATTAACTGGAAAGCAGCTGTACCAAATTAATCATGACGCTAAGGGACATAGCCATGTCTCCGATCTTACCATTGTGGATGTCTGCAGTATCAGAGAGGTTTCTCCGCTTCTACGTCAGGCTGCCCAAAGCAGGTAGATAAATATTTCGTTGTTCTTTTATAGGTTTCTTAAGTTAAATATCACGTGATAATAAACTGAAATTTACAAAATCCATACTGTCCCTTTGTATTTTGCTAATTAGCACGAGAGATGGAATTTTGACTTTATCCATCTGCTTTAGCAAATCGACAAACAGCGGGATGGATTTGTTAATTCTTCTGTTTATTACATCCAATAAATATAAAAAAAATGCTTCTGTATAATGAACCAATTCAAATGTGATGAATATTTGTTTGACTTGTAGGTTATATATATTTGTTTGTATTGAAAGGAATTTGTTGTGACCAAGGAAGTAGCTTTTTTACTTATTATTTATTTATTTTTAAATTTTCTAGGTCAGTAGGAAATCGGAATGACCCAGATGAATGAGCAATCTTCAAGAAGTCATGTTGTGTTCACTTTGTGGATATTTGGTGATAATGAGGTATCAAATACGTAATGGCAGACCATATTAAATGTATAACAATCTCTTTTTCTCTAAGTGTGTTCATCCACTGATCCCCTTTCTTCGTTCCCTAGAACACCAACCAACAAGTGCAGGGTGTTTTTAACCTCATTGATCTTGCAGGTAGTCAGCGGCTTTGTAAGAGCAAGGCAACAGGTGACCGGTTAAAGGAAATTAGGGTATTCCTGCCAAAATCATTGTGGCGTTAAGTATTGCTTGGTTTTCCAATATGCATCTATTTACAATCTGTCACACTTATTCTTGTTTAATTATAGTCAGGCCATTAATAAAAGTTTATCGTCCTTGAACGATGTCGTATTTGCATTGGCAAAGAAAGAGGACCATGTGCCATTTAGGAATTCAAAGCTTACTCATCTTCTTCAGGTAGCTCCTTGTTTGTTGCAAGATTTGATGAATTGGAGTCCAAATTACAGAATAAGAAATGAAATGGTTTTACCTTTTCATTTAAAGTTGCTTCTATTCTCTGTTTATCTTTGTGGAAATAAGGGTGTAGTAGCCTTCTTTGGTTTATTAACAAAAGTGTCCATACTATTGCACAAACAAAAAAGAAAGCTTCCAAGTTTAGACACAATTGTATACAACTCTTAGTTTTAACTTAGTCTCAGTATGCAACACTGCTCCTTTTCTCCATTTTTTAATAACTAGAAAAATGAAAGCCATTTAATGGTCTCATTAGGATGTCAAAAACGAGTATTTAAATCAAGATGCTGGATATGGCTTCTTATCGACAGGAATATTTGTTGGATGAGTTCCTTTCTTCATTAATGGACTTCTCCATAAGAAAGCCAGACCACCAAGTTGCATGTGTTGGCGAGTTGGTCACGTGTCACTCTTCAAACACGTGTTTGTACTTGTCCATACATGAAGGGGAATATTTCCAGTTTACCCCCTTCTGTTATTTTGATGGAATCCCCTTTATACGACCATTGAGAATATTTAAAATAAAGGATGAACTTTCCTTAACTTTTATTCACAAAGTACTGTTGCATGTAAACATGCAAGATCTAGCATATAGCATCTCCGAATGTGTATCTTGTATTATATATGTACATGACATTATCATATTGTTATCTTGAAAATTAAAAATAGAGACTTGTTAGACACACCAGTGCTGGAATCCTCGCTTGGCACGGACTTCATACATTTCTAATTTTCGGCAAAGCCCACTAGTCCAAGTGTACTGGCACATGACTCCAAACTACGTACTATGTTCCTATGCAAACACATTTTTCCAGATGGAAAAATGTTTCCATAATCTAAGATGTATCTTGTTCCTGACCCCAACTAGTTAGGATAAAAGAAATATGATGGTTATGATGATGATGATAATCTAAGATAGATCTTGTAAGAAAATTCAAAAATGTAAAACATTTATAGCTGGTATTGTATTTGATTCTAATTCATCTGTACTATATATAAAGCGAGAAGGTGCCTCAGATGAATGATTTCTCTAAAAAATAACTTTTACACTATTCTATGAAAATGGAAGAAAAATACGATAATTTAGGAGCAACTCTGTCATTTTATCAGAATTTTCCTTGTAAGGATAACTTTTTACTTAATCCACATTCCCATTATCTTAACTTGTTACCTTTCTGCAATTACTTTGTAATCCGATTAATACCTATACTATATAACTCTTAGTACAACTAAAATAATATCAGATATGTTCAATGAAAATATATGAAAATGGATACGATCAAACCCCACTTGATGAGAGCTTTTCAATGAATCCAATTTTGCTGCAAGCTGATGTACATTGAAAGATATGTACTTTTTAAATGTTTCTGAAAAGAAAAAATAATCCCTAAACTAGGGAGATTTATTCGTAATACATTATATAAATTAAATATAGAGTTTAGTTATTTTTACAGAAAAACTATTAGTTTCCAAAATTGTTCATTTATTTTTATTTAACTTTTTTACTTTTATATATATATATATATATATATGGACTTTTTACAAGAAAATTAGAAAAAAACACTGAAATCTTAAAATCATGAGAGAAGAAAAAGTATTAGCAAAACAGTTAATCTTACACTTTTTAAAGATTTAACTTCTTAAACTGCCCCTATCTGTGCGCCTCATCTTTTTCCTCTTTTCTCTCTGTCTACTGCACCTTGCGAGTACGTTGGATCATTCGGAAGGATGTTCGTATGCTCTTTGAAGGATGGGGGAGAAAGAAAAGGAGAAATAGGAAGAATCTTATCTGGAACTTGATTCCCTATGCAATTTGCTGGACTATTTGGAAAGAGGGTAACAGAAGGATTTTTTAAGGATTGGAAAGGGAGGTGGGAAGTCTTTGCAATCAGATGCGTTATAAATTATTTTCTTGGCTTAGCATTCTTGGAGAATATCTCTCGATCTCCTTTTCTGATTTTAGGGGCAACTAGGAGTCATTGTATGTTTTGTAGGTAAAATGTTTCTCTTTTTGGACCGTCTGTCTGGTCTGTTTTTGCTAGTCCTATGTACGTCTTCTGTCTACAACGGGTCTGGTCTTTTTGGTTTTTTTTCCCCTTCTCCTTTGTATACTGTATATTCTATTTTCTCTTATAATATTATACATCTTTTACTGATAAAAAAAAGGACCAGGAATTTTACTTGAAATAGATTTCCAACCTTGCACTAAACATGTCACGACACGGATCCTAGGGTATGCTTTATTGTCTCATGGACAGAGTCCTTGATCCTAGGTGGGACTCTCACCACTCCTCTAAGCGCACAACCAAGGGGTGGCACTAAATAAGATAACTATAGAAGGATCCATACATCAAAACTAAGATCAACAATGGAAGCTAACAAGTATAAATAACTCATAAAAACCACATGAATCCATCACGTCCCCGCAGAAACATAATACACACGCCTGTAAAAGGTGGCGCGGTCAAGCAACGAACTCCCCAAAAAGATAATGGGAGTCATTCAAATCGAACTCAATGTTAAATACAATACAAATCAAATAAGAGTACGCTCTCCCAAAAGACAACATAGGTACAGAACTAAAGATATCCACAAAAAGAATCTCTATCTGCACAAGTCCGTAGTATCGCACCTCAACACCTTACGCCGAAGTCTCTCTCTCTCCTATCGTACTCACCTGAAATGTTAGAAGCCAGAAAGGTTTGAGCGACGCGCTCAGTAAATACAATGTGTAGGTGCTGTGTCAAGTGATCAGGATTAACTATGAATATGCATGATATACTATGGTGCAATGCAAGGTTGATTCATTAGATGCAATAACATGGGCAATATACTACTAGCCAAACATGATGGCCACTATAAACACGCGAGTGCAATGCATGCCGTTGATATTATGACAGTTGTATGTTCACGTGGATCCCAACTGTGCCACTATGCACCTTGCAAGAATACATGCACCCATTCGGGCTAAGGCCACAGTGGATTTTGTGTACAATCACGGTTTTAGGGATTTTCAACTCATGGGAAGTCAAGTTTCACCTTTATTTTTACCGTGAGAGCGAATCCGTTGGTGTCACCAACGAATCCACTCGTGGGTTCTAGCCCATGTCGACGGATTGACGAATTCACCAACAGTGTCCACGCTGTGCTCCAATTCACCGGTGGATGCACCGAAGGGTCCACCGACAGTGGCTCTCCAAAGGTATCCCATCGGCGGACCGACCACCCACCGATAGAGTCTTGACTGTTGGGCTCCGTTGGTGGGTCCCGTCGGCGGACCGACCACCTACAGACAGACGCGATTTTTGGGCTCCGTTTCCCAGTTTTTGCCCAACACAACCCAACTCCAAAACTCCATTTACCCTGAATAATGTGAGTCTGAAATCAATAATAAATAACCAAACCACTACAAACACCGGAATAATCATTCTAATATGCAATCAAAGCAAGAAACACTTTAATCCTTCCAATGTTCATTCAAAAGCATTAACCACACAAAACCTAATCCTAGCATCAAAATAAGGTTGAGGATGGATGAAAGAACACACAAACCCCACTCCCTACTCATGTAATCATTCTCAACATCAATGGAGGTTCAATCACACGATTTAGGCATAAAGAATCCCAAACACACACACAACCAGTGCACACAATGTACTTACTTCGTCGAGATGGAAGTCTTTGCTCTTGGTTCGCCTTGGAGTTGCTCTCTTCTACAAGCTTGATCTCTTCTTCCCCTTCCTTGCTCTCTTCCTTCTCCCTCAACAAAACATTTAAAATGGAGGCTAGGGTTAGCTAGAGGTAGCCTATAATCCCTACTCTCTCAATATAATCTCCTCCCTACTCTCTCAATATAATCTCCGTCCTCCATCTAGGCTCTAGCTATGAGAAAAGATCTCAGCCACTAACAAGCATTAAAGTGGAGATGATAAGGTGTGTGCTCATGCTTCAATACCAAGTGTCGTACCAATGAGAATGGTTATAACAAATAACTCTCAACCTCTCAAGAACCTGAAAATTATAAACAAGCCCCAAACATGAAGTAAAAATTCAGATCGTTACAAAACACCTTTCCAGAACTTCATCTTATCTCTTGACCCTATTTTGAATGCAAGTTGCTATGCCATCCACTATTTTTGTGGAAAGAGATCTCATATCATTGCATTCTCTGGTCAAAAGACTAAGACAGGGTTCCATAAGCAATTACACTTGGTCTCTCATTTTCCTTGGAAATGGTGAAGGCGCCTAACGAACATAATGCTTGAGAATTGAGATCATTACCTGCATGCTTTACTTTGTCCACTATGTATCTTCCAGTCTCTGAAATTGAATTTATAGGGCAGTTCTGTTGGCGTACGCTGCTTTCTGGACATGGTTTGTCTTCAGATATGTAGAATATAATGGTATACATAAAGAGATTTCTTATAATCTATATCTGTTGATCAAGAAATGGAGCTCCTAAACAATTATACTTGATTTTTTTTTTCTTTGTAAAAGGAGAGTAATTTTCCAATATAATTCTGGAGATCATTACCTTGCAAGCTTCACTTTAATGGCTGAGAATCCTCCTCTCTGATATTTTATCTGTAGGACGACTCCATTTGCTTGGAATCTCATAACAGCTGGTTACATTGAGCAAACAGTTTTTGGGGTATGTATTGATTTGGTTGTGAGCATTGCAGCTGCAGTTTTCTGTCATTATTTGTGAATGCTTATCTTTGTGAATGTCAACGGATGTATGAGAAGGCAGGAGGATGCTTCCCGTAAAAGAAAATATTGCCTCGAGAGAGAGAAGACACGTGCATGCATTCCTTAAAATAATAATAATAATAAAATGACCACTATTGATTTAGGAAAAATGTTCCGTGTATTGTGCATTATTTATTTGTAAATGCTCATCTTTTTGAATGTCAACGGATGTATGGTTATGACTTCGTATATATAAGCAGTGCATTTCATAAGGACTATACGAAGATGAATTTCATGACATCCAATGTCAAAGTGTACGACACCTTTGCGCATTAGAATACAAAAAAAATCCTATGCCTGAGCTATGGAGGCCATGAAAAACCAATTAAAAAAAGAGAGCCTTTAACATGAAATTATAGGATATAAGATTTCCAATTCTTCAAAACATTTATCCACAACCTGCTAATGCACTATTGAAATAATTCAAAAGCTAAATAAGAATAATAAAATAAAACTAAAACTAAAACAACAGCCTCCCTCATGGGATAGCAATTACTAAAGATGTGAAGACCTTCACAAAGAAATTTCTTTCATTGTCCTGCAATGAGGTTACTTTGTATTTCCTAGATCATAAGCAACGTAGTGGAACTTTGAACAATGATTTACCTTATACCATATCAGAGGTTGGCTCTTTGGCAGGGTAGAGACTGAAACCCACTGCGAAGAACTCCCACGAGACAAACCTAATTCTTCACCTTGAATTCCAACCTGGATACACATATATGAAGCTAAGAAAAAGGACAATAGAACTTCCTAAACAAATTATTAATCCTTGAAGCAAATAGAATGCGTAGCCTCAAATATTGGAAATCACATTTTTTCAGCTGATTTAATTCACTTTTTTCGAATAACATAGGAAACTTGCTACTTTACTTTACTAAGCCTCTAGTTCTATGAAAAAAAAAAGGGGGTTTTTAGTATTAGGGAAATGCACACTTTGCATATTGTGATTTGGTGCCTTGACCAAGTCATATTATGGTTTGTACTTACTCTTTAAGAGTTATTGTGTTTGAGTGATTTTTTTAAACTGACTTCTCCTATTGTCCAAAATACCCTTCAAATATTTATCTAATATTGCATTTTAGTCCCTAACTCATTTTGAAGAGAAACCCCAAATAAACCCTTCTTCTTCGTTTTTCTTCTTCTCGTTTTGGAGAGAAACCTAAATCTGAACCCTGAATATCGGTCTTGGATAAACCAGGGACGTCCATGCAAAATATATACTCCTTTGGGGTTTCCAAAATATCGACGGCGATGCTGCCAGTGGTGGTGGAGTCTTTGGCTTCATGAGTATCATGAGAACGCGAAGGATACACCACCTTGTCAATGATTTCAAGCAAATTAAGCAATTGGTTCACAACAGAAGCCGAATAGCCATCCATCTTCTTCACCTGAGAAAGAGAAGGAGGTGTAAAGTTTAGATAGGACGAAAAAAGCAACTCGTTCTGGAAATCGCTTCAAGCTCAAACCCTAAATGATGTTGGTTTGTTTCTTCCTCCGTCCCAAAAACATAGTAGATCAGAACACTCCCAAATGAAACCCTAAGAACCAAACATAGTACGATCTTTTCCGCTCAAATCGAACAACAGTATGAATGGGATAAATCCTATCCAAAACATTCGTACCGAGGAGGAATACAACAGCTCGCTGCGACTTCAACAGACCAAAGTGAAGAAGACATTTCCAGGGTTTTGCATAGCTACGATTTTACCTTTAAAATCTATTATTTTTCTGATCATATTTGGGGTTAGAGCTAATTCAGCTCTTTTAATCAGTCTTAACACAAGCCATTTTTTATCTAATTCTAGATCATGATCTGTTTGAATTTCAAGATTCCTAAAATTATAAAAAAATTACTAACTGAGAGTCTTGGAATCTAACAAGAAATGACAATAGCTAAATTCCAATTAAAATTAAACTGAAAATTATTTGAGAATATATTTGAAAGAAAATCTGAAGTGAAGGAGTTCTTAGGATTTAAGAAAATAAAGTGTTGAATGTCATCTTCTTGCCATGGTTGTACTAAAATGGCAGCAGCAACAACAACAACAAAGATCCTCTCGTACATCTCTGCAAACTCGGGCTATATTCAATTGCCATTGTATACAACATCTCATTATCCTAGAATTTGTTACATAATAACACAAGTTCTTATTTTTTACAACAATTTCTGAAGCAATTCCTATTATAATTTGTTATATTATATAACAGGTTATTATAAACTAACACAAGTTGTTATTTTTTATATCAATTTCTGAAGCAATTCCTATTATAATTTGGTTTTTTTTTTTTCTTTTAACAATTTCTGAACAACTCGATGGAGGATAGAGCTACTCTACAACGCTTTCAAAGAGCTTGAAATTTTATTGTTGAGTTTTGTTTTGTTCTTATTTCCTGGGATTGAGTTCTTCTTCTCTCTCATCCTTCAAGTTCAACAAATGAATTTATACAGCCAATCTATATTCTCAAATCCACTTCTCCTTTCGATTACATTCTTTTCAGTATAATCTCTCTTAATTCCTGGGTCACGAAGAAGAACGCAAAAGAAGAAGGGTTTGGATTTGGGGTTTCTCTCCAAAACGAGAAGAAGAAGAAGAAGGGTTCAGATTTGGGGTTTCTCTCCAAAATGAGAAGAAGAAGAACAAAGAAGAAGAATGGCTCAGATTTGAGGTTTCTCTCCAAAATGAGAAGAAGAAGAAGGGTTTATTTGTGGTTTCTCTCAAAAACGAGTCAGGGAGTAAAATGCAATATTAGAAAAATATTTGAAGGGTATTTGGGGTAATAGGAGAAGTCAGTTTAAAAAAATCACTTAAACACAATAACTCTTAAAGAGTGCAAACCATAATATGACTTGGTCAAGGTACCAAATCACAATATGCAAAGTGTTTATTTCCCTAACACTAAAAAAACCCAATAAAAAGTTCTGTATGTCAGATATTGAAGAAAGTCTCGTAAGTTTTCTACTGAATTGTTGAAAACCCCATAACTTTCTTCAACAAAACCTCTGCATTGCAGAGTTTAATAAGATCTAGTAGGCTACTATGAAAGACAAAGGGGATAGACCTGATTTGTCCACTGGTGCGTTGATAGATCCAGAGTGGTGTCGTTTTTTTGAACCTTTTAGTTTTACTGGACCAGTGATTCCAGCACCTTGTGTTTCAGAGAATGCTCCATAGTTCTGGGGGAAAAAAATATTTTTGTACTAAATAATAATTTCCTATACAGGTATTTGAAAATGCTAAAAATACCCACTAAATGACAAATTCAATAAGAAATTTATACAATAGATACTCAGAATAGGGGCATTAAGCAACATAAAATTTAATGAAGATCATGACTCGTCTTAATACAATGTTAATATAAATCTAAATTCTGATGGATGAACCTGCAATCCCACTGTCAAGCTCAAGAGATTGATGGAGTTCTTCCCCTTTATCAGCGTATTAGGGTTCTCCAAGGTAACCTTAGCATTGCCACTATTACTAGTTCCACTCCCTAAAAGTGCACCAGTGATAATAAGTCGACATAAAGAGATCAAAACTTTAATAATCACCAGATATTTAAGAACATGAGTTGAAGAATTCAAGCAAACTAACTGGAGATCACAAAGTCATCACAAACACATAATGACACAGGTGAAATTAAATTTAATTCAACTATGGGCCTAAACCACAAGTATACTTTCATCTCCAAGGAGTTGACATTTTTTGTGGGAAACATGGAAGAAACAGAACATAGCACAAGAGGGGTTCCAAGCAAAAGCTAGAAGCCTCGAACTAAATTACCCTTATGTAGGACACCTTTATTGCTAGTGATCCATGGAAGGCATTAGTTGTGAGATTTTGCACGTGTACCAACAGTGTAATGAATAATAATGTATGAACAATGTAATATAACAAACGCAAAGGAATTTATCAAACTCATGCTTGGTGGCTAGGCCTCTTAGTTATAGATTTTAATGAAGGAAACAAATGAAAAATGACAGATGGCCCAGCCTTGCCGATATCTTTGCAAGTATCTATTAGTTCATAGGCGAGTTTCTCAATAATCATATCAGTCGGGATAAGAACTCAGGTTATTTGCAACTTTTTCTGTAGTGAAATTCACAATGCTCTTACTATTCATGCCGCTCTTACCAGGTGGACCAAGAATTGTGTCCAAGCTAAGAATAGCAGTTCAACGATTGCCAAGGCTATTCTTTCTGAACAGGTATCTTATCTACAGCTTGAGATCCCCAATATTAAGTTCGAGAAGAAGAAGAGCTAAGAAGAAGAGAGAGAAGAAGAAATGATCTTCCTTCATCTATCCGAAACA
>JAUPMG010047505.1:0-14023 GCA_031762675.1 Pachysandra terminalis | reverse complement strand
GTGTCTACTAAGTCATTGTACGACGAGTATTCCCTCACAACCATCTTTCCCTTTATACTTCCTCTCAAACCTTGCTCAAACAAGAAGATCTTCTGATCTTCAGAGCCAACCGCGGGGTATTACAATAGTCCAACATTTTGTATACCAAAACAAAGTAACTAATTGAGTGAATAGTCCTCACAAACATATAATGGTTCAAACTTCATTGTTTAATACATCATAACCCAATTAAGTAAATTGTTCATAATCATAATCCAAGCTTTGGAACATCAACTTCTTACCTCGCAATATCAACATCAACAACTCTTCATCCCATGGCAGGTCCACCTGAAATATTTGGAGCCAAAAGACTTAAGCTACGAGCTCAGCAAGTACAATGTACTAACATGGTGGCACATAAAATGATGAATCTCCATTGATGTATGCTATGCCATGAGGTAATGCTTTGGTTCATTCTTTGTATGCAATGTCATGCTCATTCAAACCATAATCCGATACAATGACAGGCACCATACACATGAAATTCAATGCATGTTGCAATTATGACCGTTGAATGTCCATGCTAGATCCCCATCGAGGCGAACCACACTCTGTAGATTCTGTGTGTACACCACCGTTTTAGGGCATTTAAACCCATGTGATTGTCTTGTCCCACCGCCATTTTTGATCTTGAGAAACGCAACCAGGGCATCTCTTAGAATTCTCCCCCGTGGAACATCTCAACTCACAATTATCCAACCGATTACTACCATCACGCATACATATATTCTATCCTAATATATACATATGCGATCAGGTCCTCACTAATACATATATTCTATCCTGATGTATATATATATATGTATGTGTGATGGTAGTAATCGGTTGGATAATTGTGAGTTGAGATGTGTGTGTGTGTGTGTGTGTGTGTGGTATTCCGGGATTAAGGGGTAGCTAATCCCTCTCCCAAGTCATCTTTAACTTATCTCAAGTCCTTCTTGGACTTTAATTTTTCATCACTTCTTCGCACTCTTCATTTAGTCCAATTATTCTCAAATCATCCCTTTGGTTCTCATCATGAAGAATCCAAAACCTAGTCAAGTCATTGGGTTACCACTATGCATGAGTGACCCATTTAATGCATCTCCTCATCGTACAAACCACATGTTATGCTCACATAAACATCTGAAAATATGTCATACCTTGCATTTGAATGAATATATCACATGTCATTAGCTATGAAGAATTCTAAACATACATACATAATTTCCCTAGGTAATCAGTCATCCATTTCAACCATGAATCTAACATATATAAGTCATATTATTCATGCTCATAAAACATCATCATAATTAGCATACTTTCAATCCCACCGGTATACCGTACCCCTGCTGGCCAGGCTGTCGACGGCGTCGGTGGACCTTGCTGGTGGGCACCGGTAAACCCCAAACATCAAATCATAGCTTATGTCGGTGGCTGGACCAGTATACCGATCCAGCCCCCGGTGGAAGACACACAAAGATGGCTAGTCCAGTGAGCCGTTGCCACTGTCAACAGAACCTCAAACAATTCTCACTTCGTTGGCAGACCCCGACGGTATACTGTTGTGGCTGCCAACCATGCACAAACATCTGGTGAATGCTCTATCGTGGACCCTGACGGTGTATCTTCCGGTGCCCCGACGAGCATTGGGTTTTCTTGGCACAAACAAATCCTTACACATGCATTCTAGTTCTCCAATAACCTAATATATTCATGCTATTCTACATCATTTAAACACATTTTCACATATCATGGATCAGATATGCTTTCCAATACAATTAAGTCATGCGATATGCAAGATTCATTCAATCTTATGGTAGATTCAATCAAACATATTCAATATTCTGAGATTAGATCAATCCAAAACAAGGGAAAACTCTCATTCATGAATCACCGAAAGTACATGAGGACAGACCTAATCAAATGTGTATAATCTTTGGTTGTTGAGCTTCAAATCTTTAAGAATGAACCTTCAGCAATCCTTCTTCTCCTTCTTCTCTCTTCTTCTCTATTTTCTCAGCAACAAACACAATAGAGGAGTTGTAGGGTTAGGTTAGAGGAACTTAAGATACTTAACTCTTTAGTTTAATCCTAGCCCTTGATTTAGATTCAACACTTGTAAGAATAGATATAAACCTTTAATTATATTTTAAAGTGATATTAATATGGTATGCGTACATGTTTGACATTCCATGTACTTCACCCAATAAGAAGTAAGTTATTTACTATTTTCTTATTAACCCCCTGTAGACACCCCAATTTGCACTGAAGTGTAGTTCTCTTTGTTTTGCAGCTCCTAGAAGGCTCGGCCTGAGAAAATGACAATTCTCCAATCATCTCTAAACGTCTTCTATCATGTGCGCAAATTCTCCTGAAAATCAGCAAAATGACCAAAATACCCTTGTGCCTCTCATCTACTCTATTCTCAATTCAAGTCTAATTTTGATCTCAAATATGAATTTTTGACTAAAATTGCTTTTTGATAAGTAATATTTTTTGCTAGATTCATCACCCTAGGGAAAATGACCAAAATACCTCTAGCAGTCATTTCGATCAAAACTGATATTTTTTGAAGGACAAAATATAAATTTCAACATCAAATTTGATTTCTAAAATTTTAGTCTGAAGGTCAAGTGGCTATTTTGGGAATTTCTTAAATTTATTTTCCACATGGCAATTTTGGGCGAGGTGACGTGGCGAAGAGTCTCACAACGTGTGCGCAAAAATATCTTTAACCTCCAAAAAGCACCCTAACAAACTAGATTCCTATCTTTCAAAAAAACCTCAATATGTTTTTATTATTTCAAAACCTCCTCAAGCAATTTTTGTCTTATTCAAATTTTCCTTTTCAAAACCCCCAAAAAAACAGATATATTTTCTTCAAATATCCCCCAAAACAAATAAATTTGCTTCAAAAAACCCTCGCCCTGGCTATAAAAGCCAGGGGTGATGCAGATTAAGAAAAGTGATCACATTTCATCTTCTTCTTTGAAGGGAAGAAACTCTTCAAAACCCTAATCCCTCTGAATCCATTCCTCCGACGGTGGCGACCGCAATTTCCTCCTGCGACGATCCGGTCACACCCAATTCTCACGGTAATTTCTCCGTCTCCTTTCTTCTTCTTCTTCTTCTTCTTTATTTTCTGCAAATTCCACAACCCTCAACCCTTCGAACCTTCTCTGTTCAGCCGCACCACCTCCTCTGTCTAAACCCCTCCATTAAAACCACCGTCCCTTCTCTCATTTTCTGCTGCTGTTGCAATCATCCTCCTTGTCCTCCTTCAACCTGAACCGCAACACAATCGAACCCAGTCAAATCCTCACCCGAACCTGCTGCAACCACAAACCACCACCATCCGAACACAACTCTCTTACTCCCTGTTTTCCCCCTTCAATCTACAGCCTCTGTAATCACAATCCTAAAAACCCCAAACACCTCTTCTAAGCTCCCCTGTTCTTCTCTGCAAATTTCCATCCCTGTATCACCCCCATCGCCCTCTGTTCAACTTTCAAAACCTGCAACGCCCTTGTCCCTATTTTTTTTTCTCTCCCTCATCACCTGCAACGCCCTTCAATCTACTGAAACCGACCTAGCAGCCTCTCCCAATCTCTTCCTATCAACCTCCATCCACCACAACCTTCTGTTCTCAAGCTATTGTAACCTTCTCCCATTAGCAACCAAAAACAACCCAGCAACCCCTGTTTCACCACCAAAAACTAAATCTCCTTGCAATCCCATCTTGTTTGCAATTACAATAAACATCCCAGTCTATTTGCTATTCTCAAGTCAAGGCTAAGGAGCTCAAATCAAAGAATAAGATATCTGCTGCTCAGGATCCGAGATGATACAGGTATTAGTTAACCTTCCTTTTATTTTATCCATTTCATTTGTTAAAGAGTAATTCAATGTTTTATACATCTTGTTGTTATTTGATCATGATCGGTTTATAAAATTTCCATTCGAGTTTCATTTGAGTTCTGTTCTGTTTCAGCACCTGAGATTTCCAAGTTCATTTAATATTAATCCTTGTTATTTTCTTTAGGCTTTGTTAGTTTAATTAGCTTTTAGGTTAATTTGATTCTAATATAAGTTAGAATAGTGATAGCATAATTCTTAGGTTTTATCTAAATTTGACTAAACAATCTTTGAACCGGGTAACCGGTTAAACCGAAGGAGGACGGGTGCCTAATACCTTCCCGATCTCTCAAATAAATTCCCTTACCTGAATCTGGTTAGACCGTACTAATTTCACAATTCCGGTACAATTTCGTAATCAATCAATCAATGGGTGACCATTCACACCTGAACTCAATGAATAGTGGCGACTCCATTTCAACCCGATCGACCTAGGGTCCGCCCAACCCGGGGTCATCACAGCTGGCGACTCCGCTAGGGAGTTGTGGGTTTGAGCCGCGGTTCAATTTTGTTTGGCCAATTTAGTTTTTTTTAATGTTTTTTATTTGATTATATTTGGTTTGATTTGTGCTCTCTTGTGGTCTGATTGACTTGGCATGATTTTTGGTTCAATTGCATATATTTACCTTGGTTTAATTGTGCTTATTTGGCTTGATTTTATTCGGTTCAATTTGAATTCTTATGTGGTTCAATTCATTTCATTCATGTGGTTCAATTTATCTTGCTATTTGGTTCAATTGCATGCTTTGATTTACTTAAATTGATGTGTGGTTTGATTCTGCATTTTTTGGCTTCTTTTGATTGGCTTGAACCACACAGTCACTCATATCCCAATTGCATAAGCCACCCTCTCAACCCATTAAAATTAAACCCGGGTATGTGTATAGTCAGTGCGACAAGGTCGCTACCCTGGGAAATGAGGCTGATACTACCCAATCTAGCCACGAATTCTCCCAATGAGAGGAGGCTAGGGAGCCTTCGAACCACCTATTTGAGCCGCATTTTAGATGAATGAATGTTTAGGCCACATCAAGCCAATTTAATCTTGTCATGCATTTTGAGTCCATTTTGGCTAGGCCCAACCCCTATACCCATATTTGAGTTATCCTTAGATTGAGCCCTTTATTGGGCTCATTAGAAAAGCCTACCCAATGGTCCAGGTTCCATGACCCAAGGCCCTCTTCATGCATTAAGAGTCCATTTTCATGGGTCCATGACCCATATGCATTAGGATGGATGCCCACCCATTTCTATTTTTGCAGGTATTTCTCATCATGGGTCCATTTAGGCCCATGGATCCAGATTAAGACCTAGATACTTATCGAAGAGAAGGCCCAAATTCAGATCCAGATCCAGATCCAGTTGAAGATCCATGGAGTAGAAGGCAGGAGCTTAGATTAGGGTTTTCTTTTTGGCCCAAGAAGGCCAAATTGTAAGCTTCTTTCATTTTATCCGTCTGGCCCATGAAGGCAACCTTGAATTCTTTGGCCCAAGTGGCCCTTTTTGTGATAATACAGGATGGTTTGGCACTCGATTAAATTCTTATTATTGTTTGTGTACTAACGAGGGCACCCTTAGATGTTTGGGTCAGTCTGTGTGCATGTCTAGAGTCATACCCACATGAGTTTACACCTTAGGACTCATGCATCCACATTTTTCTAACACGACTATCCAATTTTCAGTAAAGGCATAGTGGCCCATATCTATATGAGCCCACTCAGATTTGGTAAGCCAAGTAAGGTTAATATGGACCAAGGCCCGACCCATGGGTCCATGTTCATTTTTCAAAATCAATTGAGGCCCATGGATCAATTAGGCCCTTATTCCAAATGGATATGCATCGATCACATCATGCAATCAATCTCCATTCAAGCATGCTCATCATACACATCACATATGCCAAGACCATGAATGAGTTAGACTTCAACTCTCATGAAGACCATTATGCCTTAACCTTATGTGGGCTTAGTTTTACTAGGCCCACATCCATTCAATCTATTCTAAATGAATTTCAAATTCATAATCAACCATGTGAAATGAACCAAATCTGGCCCTAATCAATAAGGGTATAGATCTTTTGTCAAAAAGGAATTCAAATCCATTTTATACAACCTTTCAACGGGCCTGTTCAATTTTGTCGCTTTTCACAAGGAAGTTTATGAAATTTTCATTCATTTAGATTGTGTTGCGTAGAATCTGACCTAAATCAACTTGCTAACCCTCTTTGCACACATCAGGAAAGCTTGTTCATATGAGTTAGGTTTTACACTCTGGTATTTCCACTCATACATCATCATACATCATGACATGCACATTGCAAAAGATCAATCATGGCATCATCAATCATCATTTTCATATCATTTCATTCAATTGGTTTCACATCAATATCAAAATGCCACTTCTTTGTTTCAAAAAAAAAAAAAAATTTAAAAATTCAATTTTCTCAATATTTCAAATCAAATCTCTAATCTTTTGCATCCATGTCAAGATGTAATTCATTTGTGCTGGTCAATCTCATTCACTCATTTTGGTCTGGTTGTATAGGACCATGATTTTAATGCAATTACCTTGTTAATGTCCATCATCTCACTTTTTCAAATCGAACCAATCAGATATGGCCAAATGTCACACTTAATTGCTTTGGCTCGATTAGATTGGGTCGAACATCAATTCATTTGTTTAGGTGATCTAGATAAATAGGACCAAAAACTCAACCTTGTTTTGGTCCATTTAGATTAGACCAACATATCTTTCATGTTTTGGTTCAGTTACGTAAGGCCAAATATTCTACCTTAGTTATTTTGGTTTGGTAGCATGGGACTAAACATTTATCATGCGCCTTGGTTTGCTTAAATGGAACCAAAGGCCTCATTTTGTGCTTTGGTCTGGTTATACAGGGCCAAGTACTTTCATTCTCTCACGTTGGCCTGGTAAGATAGGGCCAAAAGCTTCAATTGTTTTGACCTGGTTGTATATGGTCAGAACATTTGAGTTTTTCACATTGGCCTGGTTAGATAGGGCTAAGAACCTCAATTGTTTTGACTTGGTTATATAGGTTAGAACATTTGAGTTTTTCACATTGGCTGGGTTAGATAGGGCCAAGAACCTCAATTGTTTTGACTTGGTTATATAGGATTAGAACATTTGAGTTTTTCTCATTGGCTTGGTTAGATAGGGTCAAGATCCTCAGTTATTTTGACTTGGTTATATAGGGTCAGAAGATATGAGTTTTTCTTTCACATTGGTTTGGTTAGATAGGACCAAGAACCTCAATTGTTTTGACCTGGCTATATAGGGTCAGAACATTTGAGTCTTTCACATTGGCCTAGTTAGATAGGGTCAAGATCCTCAGTTGTTTTGACCTGGTTATATAAGGTCAGAATATTTGAGTTTTTATTTCACATTGGCTTGGTTAAATAGGGTCAAGATCCTCAATTGTTTTGACCTGGTTATATAGGGTTAGAACATTTGAGTTACTCACATTGGTCTGGTTAGATAGGACCAAGAACCTCAATTTTTTTGACTTGGTTATATAGGGTCTGAACATTTGAGTTTTTCACATTGGCCTGGTTAAATAGGGTCAAGATCCTCAGTTGTTTGGACATGGTTATATGGGGTCTGAATATCTGAGTCACTCACATTGGTCTAGTTAGATAAGACCACGAACCTCAATTGTTTTGATTTGGTTATATAGGGTCGGAACATTTGAGTCTTTCACATTGGCCTGGATAGATAGGATCAAGATCCTCAGTGACCTGGTTATATAGGGTCAGAATATTTGAGTTTTTCTTTCACATTGTCTTGGTTAGATAGGGTCAAGATCCTCAGTTGTTTTGACCTGGTTATATAGGGTCAGAATATCTGAGTTTTTTTGTTTCGACACCTAATATGCAACTAGATTTCCAAGTTCATTTAATATTAATCCTTGTTATTTTCTTTAGGCTTTGTTAGTTTAATTAGCTTTTAGGTTAATTAGATTCTAATATAAGTTAGAATAGTGATAGAATAATTCTTAGGTTTTATCTAAATTTGGCCAAACAATCTTTGAACCGGGTAACTAGTTAAATTGGGAGAGTACAGGTGCCTAATACCTTCCCAATCTCTCAAATAAACCCCCTTACCCGAATCTGGTTAGACCGTACTAATTTCACAATTTCAGTTCAATTTCGTAATCAATCCATCAATGGGTGACCATTCACACCCGAACTCGATGAATGGTCGTGACTCCATTTCAACCCGATCAACCTAGGGTCCGCCCGACCCGGGGAGATCACACTCCCAAAGTATTACAACTTTAATTCTAAACTTCTGGAAATTACAACTTAGTCTTAATTACTTACTAAAATTTCAGTTCATTACAATCTACCCTCCTTGAAAATAATTTCATCCTTGAAATTTACTTACCTAGTTCACGAAAAGACGTGGATATCTCCTCCGGATGTCCTCTTTTAGCTCCCACGTGGCATTTGATTCACCATGGTGACTCCACTGGATCTTCAACATTGGTATCACTTTGGTGCGCAACACTTGTTCTTTGTGATCTAATATCTTCAACTGAATCTCCTCGTACGAAGCATCCTCCTTGATGATAATGGTTTTCCAATCGATAAAACTAGACAAATCCGGGTGATACTTCCTAAGCATCGATACATGAAACACGTTATGCACTTGTGATAAGTCGGGTGGTAGTAATAATTTGTACGCCACTGCTCCAATCCTCTTGATGATCTCGAGTGGTCCAACGTATCTTGGGGATAACGACTTTCTTGCCGAATCTGAATACTCCATTCATAGGCAAAACCTGCAGGAATACCCAATATCCAACTTCAGGCTCTAACTTTCTTCTTCTTGTGTTAGCATAATTCTTTTGCCTACTCTGAGCCGTTAGTAGTCTATCTCTGATGAGCTTTATCTTCTCTGTCATTTCTTGGATCATCTTGGGTCTCATATCTAGTGATTCTCCTCCTTCATTCCAACATAAAGGTGATCTACATGGTATTCCATATAAGGTTTGAAATGGTGCCATGCCAATGCTGGTATGGTAACTGTTATTGTATGAGAATTCCACAAAAGGTAGGTGTTCATCCCAACTTTCCTGGAAATCTAGGATACAAGCTCTCAACATGTCTTCTAATATCTAATTAACTCTTTCTGTCTGACCATCAGTTTGCAGATGATAGGCCATGTTGAAATTTAGTCCGGTTCCCATAGCTTCTTGTAAACTCTTCCAGAAACAAGATAAGAAATGAGAATCTCTGTCAGAAACAATCATGATCGGTACATCATGAAGTCTCACATTCTCCTTCACATATGATCTGGCCAAATCGTCCATACTTGATGTTGCGCGGGTAGGAATGAAATGTGCTGACTTAGTAAGACGGTCCACTATCACCCAAAGAGTATCGTGGTTGAGTCGGGTCTTCGGCAATCCTGCTTCAAAATCCATAGAAATGTGCTCCCACTTCCATTCTCCTATTGGCAACGGTGAAGACTTTCGCTCGGCTTCTGATGTTCCACCTTGACTTGTTGGCATACAACACAATGATCAACGAACTTCATGATGTCTTTCTTCATCTTCCTTCACCAATAGTATCTTCTAAGATCCTCAAACATCTTGGTGCCTCCTGGATGGATTGAGTATTACGATCGATGAGCTTCTCTCAAGATTTCCTGCTTCAAATCTTCATCTTCTGGAATTCATAATCTTCCTTCATTCTAATGCTTCCATCTCCTTCATGAGTCCAATCATACTTCTGGTCATCACTTGCTAACATTAACAACCAATCATCTCTCATTTGGGCTTTAACAATCCTCTCCTTCATGTCTGGCTTGATAATCAAAGTGAACAAATTCACCTTTGCTCCTTTGATGTCTATCTTAACTCTGAGGTCTGCCATTGTTTCAAACAACTTCCACTCTTGTACCAAGAGTTGGTCCAAGAGCTCTTAGGCTTTCGGCCCAGTGCAACTGCTACAGCATTAGCTTTACCTGGATGATACTTAAGAGAAAAAGTTGTAGTCGTTCACCAATTCCATCCATCTCCATTGTCTCATATTCAAATCCTTCTGCGAAAATAGACATTTCAAATTCTTATGATTTAAAGATACTTCAAACATCTAACCGTAGAGATAGTGTCTCCAAATCTTAAGAGCAAAAACCACTGCTGCTAACTCCAAATCACGTGTCGGGTAATTCCTCTCGTGAGTCTTAAACCGCCTGGATGCGTAAGCTATCACTTTCGAATCTTGCATAAGAACACAACGCAATCCCAATAGTGAAGCATCTGCATAAATCCCGTATTTGACTCCACTTCTTGGAAGAACTAAAACTGGAGCTGTTGTCAACTTCTTCTTGAGTTCTTGAAATGCATTCTCACACTCTTCTGTTCATTGGTACTTCACATCTTTCCTAGTCAAACGAGTGAGAGGCACTTCAATACGAGAAAATCCTTCTATGAATCTTCTGTAGTATCCTGCCAAACCCAAGAAACTTCAAATTTTGGTTGTGTTGTTCGGTCTTTCCCAATCTAACACTGTCTCAACTTTAGATGGATCTATCGAGATTTCATTTTAGACACCACATGTCATAAGAATTTCACCTCTTACATCCAAAATTCACATTTCTCAAACTTTGCGTACAACTAATGATCTGCAAGAGACTAAAGTGTAATTCTGAGATGTTCTTCATGTTCTTCCCAAGTCTTGGAATATATCAAGATGCCGTCCACAAAAACTACCAAGAACTGATAAAGGTAAGGTCGAAACACACGGTGCATCATGTCCATAAAAGTTGTTGGTGCGTTAGTCAAACCAAAAGGCATAACAACAAATTCAAAGTGACCATAGCATGTCCTGAAAGCTGATTTAGGTATATCCTCCTCCTTGTTCCTAAGTTGGTGATAACCTGATCTTAGATCAATTTTAGAGAAATACTTAGCCCTCTTCAGTTGGTCGAACAAATCTTCAATCCTTGGTAAAAGATACTTGTTCTTAACTGTGACTCAATTCAATTGCCGGTAATCATTACACAGTCTTAGGGATCCATCATTTTTTTTTGATGAATAAGACTGAAGCTCCCCAAGGTGATAAACTAGGTCAGATAAATCCCAACTGCAGTAAATCATCCAATTGAATCTTGAGTTCTTTCAACCTAGTAGATGCCATCCGATAAGTGGGTAACGCTATGGGAGTAGCACCTGGAACTAAGTCAATTGAGAACTCGGTCTCTCTTTTGGGAGGAAATTCGGGTATGTCTCTAAATACAGTTCCAAACTGTCACAAAACCTGGATAGTCTCAAATCCACGCTTCTCTTCTACTACCCACAATTCAATCAAAGTAAGCTGATTAGGCATATTTGATTGAAGCCCCTTGACCTTCACTAGAGGTCCTCTTGGAATCACGAATGTGAGGGTCCTACTATGGCAGTCTATTTGCACTCTGTATGTAGTTAACCAATCCATACCTAGGATCACATCGCATTACCTCATATCGAGAACTATTAAATCAATAGACATCGAAGTCTCTCCCACAACAATAGAGCAAGACTTACACACCTTACACAAAGATACGGAACCTCCAACTGGGTACTCCACTACCGAATTAGAATCTAATGCAACACTTTCCAAACCCAAAACATTCATAAATGCATGAGATATAAAAGAAAGTGATGCTCCGGTATCGAACAATACATGAGCTGAAGTAGAAAAGATCAGTAGAATACCTTCCAGCACTCCCCTCTGATGCTGCTGTTCATACACCTTCTCTTCTAGTAAGTCTGTCAGTTGGTTGATGACATGCAATTGAGCTCGTCGTGGTTGATATGCTCGCTGTTGTTGCTGCGGTTGTGAAGGTGGTTAATATTGAGGAATTGTAGGTTTCGGTCCTCTTTGTTGATTTTGTTCTTGTTGCGATGGTACTTGTCTTGGAAATGGTGGCGCTTGACCTTGAGTAACTTGTGGGTGTTAAGGCTTCGACACAAATTGCTATGGCGCAATTGGATGTCTAGGCTGAAAATTATGAGATTTCAGCCCTTGAAATGTTGATGGTAAACGACAATTCTTCTTAAGATGACCCATTTGTCCACACTTGAAACATGCTTTGTTTTCAGCCCGATCTGATTGAACCGGATGGTACTGATGTTGATTCAATAGTACTCTGGCTTCTTCAACTCGTTGCTTCTTGAATTGTTCTTGATTCCCTTTGAATCGATTTCCTCGTTGCTTCTTCTTCTCCTTATTCCTCTCCAACTTTCTTTGATCTTGCACTTCGTATAATCCATGTTACTCTTCTTCACTTTCCTGGCAATGTTAACCACATCATAGTACCTAGTAAAATCTCTTGCCAACAATTTTGACTTCATACTTCCCTTCAGTCCATTCTCAAAAGAAACGTATTCTCTCCTCCGTATCTACCGCAAAGGTGCAAATTGTGACAATTCAATAAATTTTGCCACATACTCCTCAACAGTCATGTTACCTTGCTCTAACTTGATGAATTCAAGCTCTTTGTTCTTCACACTCTTCGGAAAATATTTGCCTAAGAATATATATTTTAATCTCTCCTAGATCATTTCTTCTCCTCCCATTAACTCCAATGTAGTTTTCCACCATCTCCTAGCCTCTCCCTCCAACATGAATTCAACTAGTCTTACTTTCTCCTTATCCTTACACATTATAGCCTTAAAGATGTGTTCAAGTTGATCCAACCATCCTTGCGCTTCCATTGGGTCGATCGTACCCTTGAATATGGAAGGCCCTAACTTCTTAAACTTCTCTATGATTTTACTCACTTGGTTTTCTTGAGGTTGTACTACATTTGGACATAGATTCTGCCTCATTATATTCGCCATTTTTCCCAAAGTTCGATAAAGATCAGATATATGAGGATTCTGTTCCCCACCACCACCTGATGAACGAGCACCTGTTGTACCTACTCCTTTTCCTCTGGCCATTTTGAAATCAGATGGTAGAGTAAGCCTAACCTCTCAAATAAATATCAATCATACACTCTAGACTTAACATGATTTGTTAGACAAACAACCATGCCTTTGTGTTCACAAGAACCAAAAAACAAAACAAAAAGTAAAAATTAATTGGCTCTGATACCACTTTGTTACATCCAAACTCTAGGGTATACGTCATAAATCAATGGACAGTCCCCTAAAGTTCAAGAATGCAACTCTCACCCCTTCTCTACACACTCTTAAGAGGTGGTAAACCCAATAAATACATACAACAACTCATACATTCATTTTAACATCAGCAGAAGCATTCATTTATAAACATGTTGCAAGTAGTTCATAGTCCAATATTCAGTATATGAAAACAAAGTAACTAAATGAGTAGATAATCCTCACAAACACATAATGGTTCAAACTTCATTATTTAATACATCATAACCCAATTAAGTAAATTGTTCATAATCATAATCCAAGCTTCTGGAACATCAACTTGCCTCGTAATATCAACATCACCGACTCTTCATCCCTTGGCTGGTCCACCTGAAATATTAGGAGCCAAAAGGCTTGAGCTACAAGCTTAGCAAGTACAATGTACTAACATGGTGATACATGAAATGATGATTCTTCATGGATGTATGCTATGCCATGAGGTAATGCTTTGGTTCATTCTTTGTATGCAATGTCATGCTCATTCAAACCATAATCCAATACAATGGCAGGCACAATACACATGAAATTCAATGCATGGTATTGCAATTATGCCCACGCTATATCCCCATCGAGGCCAACCAATGCACCCGTAAAGATCATATGGGCAAATTCTTACTAAGGCACGCTTAGTAGATTCTGTGTGTACAACGCAATTTTAGGGCCTTTAAACCCATGGGATTCTCTTGTCTACCATCATTTTTGATCTTGGGAAATGCAACCGGTGCATCTCTTAGAACTCTCCCCCGTTGAACATCTCAACTCACAATTATCCAACACATTACTCACATCGCAAATGCATATATTCTATCTTGATATATACATAAGCGATTAGGTCCTCACTCATACACACACACACACACACACACACACACACACACACACACACACATATATATATATATATATATATATATATAT
>JAUPMG010047494.1:0-14023 GCA_031762675.1 Pachysandra terminalis | reverse complement strand
GAGGTGAAGGTGACGCTTAGACTGGATTACCCATGTAATTGGAAAAATCTGGTTCGAGTCGTTACAAAATACTTATCAACCAAAAGAATATTGATAGTCACCAAAGACATGGAGTCACAACCCTAAGTCATATGGCACAAATCCCAACTCAAAAACCATCAAAATATATCTAGGGCTACCATCGGTAGGCTCACCGGTGGGTCAAAATTAGGCATAATTGGGTCCCTGTCGGCAGACTCACCGGTGTGTCGATGCCTACCAACGGGCCGCGATCTGGGTTGTTTTCTGGTTTCCAAAATTCCCCTTTTCGATACCAAAGCCAATCCACATCAATTCTAAAGGTCAATAAACATCATAATAACAATATTGTACTAGATAGATCATGCTAAACATCATTTTAGCATGATAAACAAGATCAACATGAATTAAATCATATATCCCTTAAGAATCCAAGAATCAGCTATAGCATTACATAAGACCCATACAACATGATCAACTTAACATATATTAACAATCATCAACTCACACAGTTATGCTTTCGGAGATCATATTTAAGAATCATTCGTTCATGCATACAATCACAGGAAATGAACCAGGATATCCCAATAAGACTATACAGAAAATGAAACTTACAATGGGTGCTGAGATGGTGATCAAAGACTCCTCTTTCTCCTTCCTCTTCTTCCTTTCTTCTTTTCTTCATTTAAGGCTTGGACGGCTAGGGTTTTCTTTTGCTTCTCCCTTCTAATCTCTTCTCTCTCACTTTCTTAACCTACAAGGACTCTATTAATTATAATCTCCACACATGGGAAGGTAGGCCTGTCAACCGATCGGATTCGAACCGGATCAGGGGATATCCAAATTTGAATTGATTAAAAGTCGGATCGAATCGGATCATACTTTATCAGATCGCGGGATCATAAATCCCTTACGAAATCCGATTAGTTTCGAATCGGATTGGATTCGAATAATTGTCGGATTTTTGGTAAACCTATTTTATAGTTATAAGAAATCAGATAAAAAGAAATACAATTTGATATAGGTTTAATCTTTTTTAAACGTATCCTAAACTAATGACTTATTTCTAATTATATCTTTAATACTTGTAGTCACCCAATATTATATATGCATACATACATATATACATTCCACCAAAAAAAGAAGTGATATATATTTTATATATTTATATATGTACACAAATGAAATCGGATCAGACACTTATCGAATCAAATCAGCGTATTATTGGATCAGAAATCCATTACTAAATCCGCTTTTCTTCAATTGGATTCGGATCGAACTCGGACCATGATCCGATCCATTGACAGCCCTATGGGAAGGTGAGGAAGAAGTTATAGCAACTTCCCCTCCCTTGTCTCTCACTTTCTAATCCACGACACCCATGTTACCTATTGCATTTTCAATTTGAATTAAAATTACTAAATTACATATTAGTTCCCTAATACTTCTAGTTTATTTCACTATAACCTCAACACATTAAATATGTTTAATAACTAACCCAATGATCCAATTAACCTATGAATCCCTACCATTTAATTACAAAAAATTACAATTAAATCTTATAAAACCCCAATTAATTATTATATCTAATTTTCAGATCCAGATCTCTACAGTATCTCAAGGGAGTGGACTAGGTCAGGATGCCAAACCATTATAAATCTCATGTGTTGATTGGTTTGCTTTTGTACTTTATTTCCATATATCTGTATGCATGACTATCAACATATGTGAGCTATTATTTTCAATATCCCCGTAATTGGTAAAACAACTAGCATAATTCAATTGGTTATAAAAAGGGCCCAAATAATTCAGCATATCGGCGCAAAACCTATTCAGCCCCTCCCCCCGCCCCACCCTCTAGGTAATTACTACATCCATTTTCACTTTCAAAAATCAGAAACTGAAAGAATTGTACGTGAGATGTTGCAAGGGGAAATTATTCTACCAAGGCAAAGTCCCTACTGTAGTGACTCGGACCCAACTGGAATAATTATAAATTAAATCCTAATTAATCTACTAATTATACACTAGGAATTTTATGAAACGCACATGGTAGGATTAGACTAAATAATAATTAGGGAAAACAAAGGGATAATTTCCTAATTAATTGAGAATTAATTATATGGGCTGGACTTCTAATCTAAATGGACTAGAACTCTTATATAAACGAATTGGGCCCAAAACCCAATTAAAAGTCCATTGGGACTTAAACAGGTAATTATAATTAAAGTGAGGTTAATTAAGGAAATAAACAACTTAAACTATCATATGGATGATTCTCTACTATTTGAAATTCAAAGTAAACTAATTTGAATTCAAATGAACCAAAAAGGATAGAGTTCAAAAAGACTAAGGAACCTAGAAGCTAGGAGAAGGAGAGAGAAAGTGTCTCTAGGCCTTGGACGTCCAAACAAGGAAGAAGAAAGGAGGTGTAGGTTTTAGGGTTATAGAAAAGTTAGACAATGAGGATACCTAAAGGGAAGAAGAAGAAAGAGGAAATAGAAGAGAGGAAGAGAAAAGCTTACTGCAAGAAGAAGAAGGCTAGAAACACTAAAAAGAAAGATGGGAAATAAGAAGAAAATGAGGTAGGGATTCCTGCGTTTCTACGGTAACTTCCTTTATGTATGATTTCAATACTATAGATATAGATGGAATGCATGTTCTTGATGTGAAAGCATGTTAGATCTAAGATCTAGAGAAACTAGAAAGGATGCATGCTTTGTTGTCTATTTGATTCATATGCCTAACTTGTGTTGCTATGTTTTCCTGTATTATTATATGTTCTTATGGATTATGTTTATGTTCTTAGATCTATGATTAATTATTTGTTAATTTACTTGTTTAGATCTTATAATAAAATAGGTTTTTTTGTTTGTGATGTTTGGATCATATGAAGGGGTTGTAGAGATTGAAAAACCAATATTATAACCTTAGAAAATCTTAGCTTTGGGTAAAGGCACGAAGCCCTAGAAGAAAACCCAAAAAATTAGCTAAGTTTGCCTTTTAGTAGGAGTGTCGCTAGCTATCGAGTAGCTACCAAAAATCCTCAGAAAACAAGCTCTTTGGACTTGCTATCGAGACTCGGTGGGTGTGCTACCGAGAAGTTCGGTAGGAGTCTCTGTAGCTACCAAGTAGCTATCGAGGTCCAAATGGACCCAAATTTTAGGAATATGTTCCCTAGTGAGTTGTACACTTGCCTATACAGTTGGTTTGTGTGCAAAAGATTTAGAATTGGTCGAATTATGAAAAGTGTAGGCGAATGTCTAAAGTTCAAGATTATAGGATTGATTTGAATGGTATATGAGGTGATATCAACTCAAAGGCTTTGGATATGATCATAGGACCTCAAGATAGGATTAGTACGATTAGAAATGGTCGCTTAGGACTTGATTGGTTGAATGGTGCTTTTAGCATCCAATGTTGACCAAGGTTTGACTTGGGTTGACTTATGTCTGATTTGTGTTTGACCTTGATGATGTTTGACTTGAATGATTGATTGAGGGTACTGTGAGTATCCATGACTGTATTTGATTTTCGTGTTTAAATGACTTGAAATTGTGATTGTGGATGGGTGAGCTACCACCATGGGTGAAAGTCCCTAAAGGTAAGGCATTGTAAGGATGTATTCCACTGTGGGTGAAAGTCCCTAAAGGAAAGGTTTGGTATGGGTGTTAGTTCACCGTGGGTGAGAGTCCCTAAAGGAAGGTTTGGTTACAGGTGAGCTTCCACTATGGGTGCAAGTCCCTAAACGGAATGCGAGTATATTGGTGTATTCCTCCGTGAGTGCAAGTCTTTTAAGGAATAAGAATTGTGGCTTTCCTCCATGGGTGCAAGTCCCTAAAAGTAAGAGAAACTGATAAAGGTGTGTTTCCACCGTGTGTGAAAGTCCTTAAAGGAATGGTACAAGTGGCTTCCTCCGTGGGTAAAAGTCCCTAAAAGTATGACGTGTTACTGGAATATTCCACTGTGAGTGAAAGTCTCTTAAGGAATAGGAATGGTGATTCTACCGTGGGTGCAAGTCCCTAAAAGGATGGGTCGTATGGTCATGAGTTGGAATGAACACGTAATTGGGCTAGGCCTGGTTACACCCTGCATTGCATTGCACCTCATTTCACTCCATGCTTGCATCATACCTTGCATTGCATTGCACTTGTGTTTGATTTAACTGTGGTGCATATTCATTGTGACATGCTTGAATTGAATTGAATTGATTGTGATTGTGCTTGGGTCGCATTGGTCGTAGCAAGGTGGGACCATGTGGTTGATTGGTTGTAGTATGGTGGGACCATGTGGTTACAGGTGTGTTTCTACCGTGGGTGAAAGTCCCTAAAGGAAAGGTTTGTACAAGTGGCTTCCTCTGTGGGTGGAAGTCTCTAAAAGAATGATTATGTGAATATTGTTATGAACATAGTGTATAAGATGTGATATGTATTCTTGTAGTTACTAGTTGTAGCATGGTGGAACCTTGTGGTGTTTGTTTATATATTTGATTGGCCGTAGCATGGTGGGACCATGTGGTGTTTGTTTATGTGGTTACTTGGCTGTAGCATGGTGGGACCATGTGGTGTTTGTTTATGTGTTTGATTGGCCATATCATGGTGTGACCATGTGGTGTTTGTTTATGTGATTGTTTGGATGTAGCATGGTGGGACCATGTAGTGTTGTTGTGGAACACAGTGAAACTATGTGACTATTGTAATCTTTGTTGTTGTGTCACATGGTGGGACTATGTGTACGCATGTATGCATGTTTTGTTTAGAACATGGTTGGACCATGTAGAATATGTTTAAACATGATGGGATCATGTGGGTAGCATGGACATAGTGGGACTATGGGATTAGTGACTGTGGACTTATTATGACTTGGTATCGTATGATCTCTATGTGAATAGTGATTTCATATGATGATTGTATTATTCATACTAGTATGTGAGATTTAGTATGATGTTATGTTTAAATACATTTGACTGTGTTATTATATTCTGTTGAGACTCTGATTCAATCAGGTAAGGGTTGATATCATGGCTGGTTATCCATATCCACGTGGTGGGTCCGGAGGTCAGTTCCTTGGAATCCTCGAGATCCCATATCTCAGATTTGGGGCATGACACCTACTCCTCCTCAGTTTTATTGGTCAAGAAGCACAATGAAAGTTGGAGAATGTGCATTGACTACTGCGCTCTCAACAAGGAGACAATTAAAGATAAATTCCTCATCCCTGTTGTAGATGAATTCTTGGATGAACTCCAGGGTCCACAATTTTCTCAAAATTGAATCTGCAATCCAGTTACCACCAAATAGGGGTCCACCCGTAAGATGTACCAAAGACGACAATCCGCACACACGAGGGGCACTACGAATTTCTCGTTATGCCGTTTGGCCTTACGAATGTTCCATCGACTTTCCAAGGTTTCATGAACGAGGTAATTTGACCGTATTTTCGCCAATTTATTCTTGTGTTTTTTATGACATTTTGGTGTACAGTAAGTCGTTCAATGATCATATGGCCCATCTGCAAATTACCATGGAGGTTCTACAAAAAAAATAAATTGTTTGCCAAGTTCGCAAAGTGCAGATTCAGTTGTGAGCAAGTTGAATATTTGGGACACGTGATATCTAAAGGAGTAGCAGCAGATCCTGGAAAGATTTCCTACATGATAACGTGGCCATAATCAACCACAATCAAGGGCTTACATGGGTTTCTTGGACTCACAGGATATTACAGATAATTCATAAAAAAATTATGGAGAAGTCTCAGAGACGTTAACATCTATGTTAAAAAAGAATTCTTTTGTGTGGACCCCACAAAGCAGAGAAGCATTCGAAAATCTCAAAAGAGGAGTGACGTCCCCACCTGTCTTGGCACTCCTTAATTTTTCTCAGGTGTTCATTGTTGAATGTGATGATTTGGACAGGGATTGGAACAGTCCTAATTCCACAAGGAAGACCTCTTGCCTATTTCAGCGAAGCACTTAAAGGCAAGTCTCTTCTTCTTTCCACTTATGAAAAAGAATTCCTGGCATTAATTACGGCCATTCAAAAATGGCGTCCTTATATTGTAGGAAGAAGTTTCATTATTAAGACAGACTAACAGAGCCTCAAATATTTGTTAGAGCAACAAATTGAGACTCCTATGCAGCAATGGTGGTTATCCTAACTGATGGGGAACCATTTTGTGGTCGAGTACAAAAGTGGGAGAAAAAATAGGGCTGTTGATGCCTTATCCAGAAGAGAGGAAGAAAAAGGAGAATTTCTTGCCATATCGGGCCCCACTCCTATGGGTCGACTAGATAAAGGAGGAGATGGAGAATCCTAATTTTTGAGAATTAAAATCTAAAATTCAAGAGTTTGACAGGTATCTCATGCACGATGGACTCTTGTACTACAAAAGCAGTTTGGTACTTAATTGTAGGAGTCCCATTATTTTAGAAGTCCTCAATCAACTCCACTCGTATCCTACTGCCGGCCATTCTGGATTTCATTCCACCTACAAACGTGTGAAGGATAATTTTTTTGGGAGGGAATGAGTCAACGAGTTAGAAAGTTTGTCAGAGAATGTGACACATCTCAGAGGATACAATCAAAAAATGTGGGTCCTGCAAGACTTTTCCAACCGTTGCCAATTCCCACCAAGGTATGGACTGACATTTCTAGGGATTTTATAGAAGGATTTCCTACATCTAACGGGCAAACCGTGGTGGTGGTGGTGGTGGTGATCGACCGACTCTCAAAACATGGCCATTTCATCTCTCTTTCTCATCCATACACGGCCGTCTCAATAGCACAGTTATTCATGGATAATAATTTTAAGCTCAGTGGGATGCCTCTCACCATTTTCAGTGATAGAGACAATACCTTCATAGGAACTTTAAGTTGCAAGGAACTCGATTGCACATGAGTTCTTTTTATCGTCCTCAGTCGGATGGTCAAACTTAAGTGTTCAACAGAAGTATTGAAAATTATCTGAGATGTTTCGTTGGAATCGAACCCAAATAGTGGGCCCGATGGATTTCTCTTGCAGAATATCATTACAACACTAATTATCATTCCTCATCCAAGATGACTCCTTTTGAAGTTGTTTACGAGGTCCAACCTCCTAAATTATTGTCTTATATTCCCGGAACAACAAAAGTCCAAGTAGTGGAGGAATCTTTGAAGCAGAGGTATCTTATCATTAAGTTACTTAAGAAGAATCTGGAATCCGCACAGGCATGTATGAAGAGATTTGCTGATATGAGGAGTACAGAGGGACATTTCAAAGAAGACTAGGTTTATCTGAAACTCCAACCCCATTGTCAAACTCTATGGCCATGAGATGAGTTTTAAAATTATCTCCAAGGTTCTATTAGCCATATTAGGTGTGGTAGAAAGTTGGGACTGTTGCTTATAGGCTCGATCTGCCAAGTGTGACCCTTGTCCACCCTTTCTTTCACGTTTCATGCCTTAAGAAGAAGGTTGGTGATCGAATTGAAGTGCAAAAGATGTTGCCGCCGGTTTTGGAGGAAGGGATAATGCAGATCCAATCGGAAGTTATCTTAGACCGGAAGATAGTCCAAAAAGGAAGGCATGCGATCACTCACGTATTGATCAAGTGGGCCGAGTGTAGAAGATGCCACGTGGGAGCCTTATCATATCCTGAAGGAAAAATATCCACAAGTTAACTTTGAGGACTAAGGTTTATTAATGGAAGGGCAATGATACGTGTCTCAAGATGAGGACGTGCATGGGCACTGGGACCCACGCATGACAACCATGCAATGGTTGTTGGGAGAGAGGGGATCATGGACAAGTCATACAGGTTGTTATAACAACCCCTATACATGTGGCAATTGCTCTCTATCATGTGAAGAAATTGCTGAACCATCTTTATTCAGTTGCATGGTTGTCTTTGTAATTATCACAAGTTATGAGTAGTTACTTCTTTCTTTATAGTCATTATCTAAAGTAGTGGGGTAATGAGTCATTATTAATTTCAATTATTTTCTTTCTATTTTAGCTACTGCACTTTCAGTTTGTAATCATCGAATATCTTGAATCTAAAATTGATCTTCGGATGTTGGAGGGAAGCTATTCTCGAATTTAGCTAATCTACTTGTCACCATTGGTAAGAAGTTGCGCATTCAAAAATCGCGTAACAGATGTTTTCTCTCATCTTGAAATCCATCAAAGAAGAAGGATATTTTGATCTTTCTGAAATAGAAATTTAACACCTTTAGTGAAGGTGTTAAATGAGGCAATTAAAGGTAATTATCAAATTTTTAGACAGCGAGGAGCCAATCCTTAAATAATGAGGCAATTTGAGGTAATTTTCCCTTTATAGAAATGCAACCAAACAGTATCTTTTGCTTTTAAAAGAACATTTTTTGCTTTCAAAAGCAAAAAAATACTTCTGAAAAGCAAAACCTAACGCAGCCATAGTTAAAGGTCTACACATTAATGAAAGCATACATTTAATATCGGTTGGCTCCAACCCACTTTGAACTCAAAACATAATGAGTTCGGGCTCAATAGTTTTGGGTTCAATGCATGTCGATATGGGTTCGGACCAACTAATTTTGCCCGACCCAGCCGCCCTATTTACAGCTCCACATCGCCTCGTATTCACTGACAGTCTCTCGTGTACATCAACTACGAAGAGGTTATTGAACGATGAGTTGCTCTTCTCTTTCTTCCTCAACATTTCTGTTTATTTCTTTCGATGACCAAACCCAGCGTAGATATCTTGATAGTTCTTCAAAGATTTGTGCTTTCCCAAATTCGCCAACGAAAGAGCACCGCCTAAGAACAAGAAGAACTCGAGAAACCCAAATTAGGGTTTCATCCGAGAATCAAATATCGCAAATAGCAGTAGCAACAACAGCAGACGAAGAGACTTCATTGGTTTCAATGTTTTCTGGTCCGGATGCTGTGAAGAATTTCTACGGTGGGATCAACCGCCGAGATATCGCTTCGGTGGAGGATCTCATCGCTGAGGACTGCGTTTATGAGGATCTCGTATTCCCTCGACCCTTCATCGGGCGCAAGGTAAAATCCTTTGTTCTTCTCTCTTTTGTATGTTTACTCAGTCGTTGCAAATTAAGGTTCTCTATCCTTTGTTATTTTTTATTCAAGAGTTGATATTTGCAAAAGGATATGTTTCTAAATGGCAAAGGCAAAATTCCTTTTTCGGTAAATAAAGTGAACAATCTGTTACGTGTTGTTCTAAAAGCCACAGGACTGATGAAAACTCATTTGGTTAAGCACTTAACATATACGATCATAACATTCCACCACGCTTCCGTAGCCAAGGCGGGTCGCCCTTTCCTTATTGGTGGCCCCATTCACCTATCAGTATTCAATGACTTAGCACCATGACACAATGCCAAGGCTTTTTAATCCAGCATATAGGCCCCCCTCCGTGACTTGAACCCGTGATGTGGTGCCTGTTCTGATAGCATTTGTTATGTGCTTAACCGTTGTTCTAAAAGCCCTAGGACTGATGGAAATTCAATTGGTTAAGCACTTAATATATAGGATCGTAACACAATCAAGGTGTAGAGAGAGGCAAAATATAGTAAAAAATGCTGCGTTTTGCCTTAGCTACATAATACACTGCCTTGGCAAAATCATCACCATATTATAATTTTTTTGTAAATCCATTTTTATTGGCCCTATGAGCGGGGCATAGTTTAATATAACCTCAATAACGGTCATAACGACAGAAGTGTTATACATTGAGTTGCCACTTGCTCTGTTTGGTTAGGATTGATATCAACCCTAAACCAAATCAAGATCATGGAAGTCAAACCCAAAGATAACAGAACTGAATTGAGAACCAGGCTTCCCAACCGATTAACTAAACTGAATTCAAATGGTAAATTCTAAACTAAACCCAAGCCAATTTGTACTCTCGGTTTGGTTTGGTTTGGTTGGACTAGGTTGGATTAACAATATATATGTTTGTATTTGAAACATAGAATTTATATTAAATATCATACATGTCTATAGACTATTACTCAATTTGATTTGGTTTGGTTTGTTTCAGTTCAGTTCAGTTCCGTTCCATTTAGAGGTATATGCATCAAAAGTTGGGTTTCAGTTTGGTTTGCTCGGTTTTGTTTAATTGAAGCGTGAACTCAAAACTGCACCAAACTAATTCCATCTAGGAGTTTCGTAATTTCGAACCAAATGTCTAGAAACCCAGTCTTGACCGAACCAAAGTCGGTTTGGGGTTTGAAGCAACCCAAATTGCACAACTATCATATTGTTATTAACCTCTATAACGAAAATAATAGCTAAATTATCTTTCTATTATATATTTTATTTTTGCAAATATTAATATTTTATTATTTGAATAAATAAACAAATAGAATGCTACTAAAATTATCTATGTGAAATGCATGAATCGAGAAATATGCCAATAATTAATTATATTTTATTTCCCAAGTAGCCTTGACTTATATTAGAATAATTGTTTTTTAGGGCCACTTTAATTTTCAAGGATATATTAAAAGATAATACTAAGCTATTTCTTTTTTGCTATTATTAAAAATTCCATACAAAATGCACAATTTAAAATATTGAGATTTCTTTTTTTTTTTTTTTCGAAACTAATTCTTTTTGATATATGAAATTTTAAGATTCAAAGTCCTCCAACTCATGCATGCGCAGTAGAAATGGATATATTAGAATTTTCTCTCCAAAATCCCTCATGATATTGATCCGTGTTTGCAATGTCGCCATCTCGGAGGTGGGCGGTATGAAACCAGGGTATAAATCGTTTTACCCTGGTTTCGACATGTTGTCAATGTTGCCTGAAATGTAGCTCATGTCGAGCGATGTCACTGTAATAAATAAAAATTTCTTGGTTTCGGAGCGACATGTCGCTCGACATGTCTCTGAAACTAGGAAATAGGGGTAAACTTGTAAGAATGAGGGCGTGTCGCTCGACACGCGCGGCATGTCGTAATTTAAAGCAGAGATCTGCCCCAAATTGAGTAGATTTTCCCTTAGACTTTCATCTTTCTCAAATCTTCTTTCCTTCATATTTTCGTTTGATTTCTCCCCAAAACAAGTGGGATTTCATCGGTTTTGTGTACGAAAACACAAATCGACCACCGCTCTACGACTCTACGCCATTTGCAAGTGTTTCACCGACGAAATCAAGGTGAGAACTAAAATTTTTCAGTTTTATAGTAAATCTGTTCATGAAATCATGTATACTAATTATTTGTTAAGTAATGACACCCGATCTACATATGGGTGTTTTTTTTTTAAAATCAATATATTTATTTCATTATTTTGGCCAAAAAATACATAATAAATATATAATAGGTATAAAAAATGGCATAAGGGCTTATATTTATGTAATAAATATTAAAATATTGTTGTAATAAATTTTTATAAATTAAATTACAAAAATAAATTCTGATTTAATTTTTGGCAATTATTTAATTAATAAAAATAATATTTATAATTTAATTTTTTTTAAAAAATCAATAAAATTAAAAAAAATTAAAAAAATACAGAAAGATATAGGAAAAATAGTAGAAAACCATATTACTAAAACTTAGTAATTTATGAGTTGAAATTTACTTTGATTAATTTTTGAAATTATTAATTAGTGTAATTAATATTAAATTTTTTATAAAAATGATTAAAATGACAGAAAATATAGGAAACATAATAGAACACTGTATTGCTAAAACTTAATAATTTATGAGTTTAAATGTACTTTGATTAATTTATGAAATTATTTAATTAGTGTAATTAATATTTAAAAAAATATGAAAATGATTAAAAATGACAAAAATTGAACAAATATAGAAAAATACAGAAAACCGTAAAAGAATTGGATTGTATAAAGTCTTGAGTTCTTATGCCTTTTCTATGTTGTTATTTGCTATATGTTCATCTGAGATGGCATCAACTAGGAGAAGGCCAGAGATAGAATGACAGCATGGGACCATGTACGGGAATGATAAAAACAAATCCCAATGCAACTACTGTGGGCATATAATGAATGTGGTGAGCTTTCGAGGTTGAAACAGCACTTGGCGCACAGTTACAAGAATGTAGCTAATTGTCCAAAGGTGCCTCCTGAGGTGAAGAAACTGATAGCAGATCACTTTTCGACTAGGGGTACATTAAGGAAAGATCAGAAAGAACAAAAGGAGAGTACCAGAAGACAATTGAAGCAACCACCTAGTCTATTTGTGGATGATGACGATGATGATGGTGATAATGGCGATGACGACACTCCATATCCAGCTGATGTCACTAGTGAGCGTGAGCGATTACAATTTTGCGTTGCATACTGGGCATCTATGCAGCTTGAGTATGAGAGGAGAGAGGAGGGAGGAGAGACAAAGGGCTTATGGGGCTGGAGCGTCAAGGGCTAGGACATCGGGGGCTGAGCCGTCAGGGGCTGGGCCATCTGGGCCAGGAGAGGGTGCTGCATCTAGACCACGTTTAGCACTGCCATTCGAGCGAAGTAAGAGTGTTAGGATGCCTGCTCCACCTGTAGACCCATCTCTGAATAAGTCATCTGATTCAAGGCAGAAACACCTTAAGAATATTTGGAGTGGAGGAAATGAAAGAGAAAAGATGGGTAACTTTATTTCAAAATTCTTTATCTTCAATCACATCCCATCAAATGCAACTAACTCACCACACTTCAAGAATATGGTTGACGTCATACATGAGTCTGGGAGAGGTCCCATTAGACTCGAGACACTAGAATCATGAAGATTATCAGAAATGACAACATTCCTAAGAAAATCAAGCATCTGGGTAAGCTCATCAAATGCCGCCCCAATTGGATCTGTACTAAACAAGAGATTCCAAGAGAGCCCAGAAGAGGTCCAGCTAATGATATCAGATACAAGAGAGTTCTTATGAGTGCAAATAGAATAAATCCTAGGGAAACGTTTGGCAAGGGGGATTCCCCACACCAGAGATCAAGCCGAAACCGAAATGAGTTACCTGACCCAACAAAGAATCTCACCACCCTACTAAAGATATAGAACATATCAGAGATGGCGCGCCACAGACTTGCTGACCTGATTTTAGCATTCTGATTGATATCTCACCCGTTGTTGTTTACACCATACTTGCTAGCAATGATGGTCCTCTAGAGAGCCTCCTTCTCAGCACTAAACGTCTACTTTCCAAGTAGAGCACCGTTTCTGATTTGTATGTTACCCAGATTGAGACCCCTCCTCCTCTCTACTCTTACACACAATTTCCCACTTGACTAGATGATCTTTCTTCTTCTCACTCCCATCCCATAAAAAGTCCCTCTAAAGTTTTTCAACCCTTTTACTCACCGAGACCGGTATCCTAAAAAGCTACATGTAATACGTAGGGATACTCCCTAAAGATGCCTGAATCAAAGTGATACGACCTCCCAGAGACAAGTAGTTCCTTTTCCAAGTATCCAACATCTGTTCCATTTTGTTTATAGCCGGGTTCCAAAACTGAGTCCCCCTAGGTTCTTGGGGTGCAGTAGTGGTGGCTTATGTACGGGATTAGCGCCCCTATACTTCGATCTTTAGCTGTCCGGATCTTGGCCCAGACTGCCTCATCCTTAGCTTGTGAGAGTAATTGGAGCACTTTGCCCTCATTCATACGAAACAACACAAAAGATTAACATATTAGAAGCTGTAGAAGTTGGTTTTCTGCCACTACAACATGCGTTTGAGGATGAAAGTAATAAAGAATGAGAGTGAGGGCGCTTTACCGATTGACCTAGTTGACTTGCTAGTAGAGACGATTGATGATGATGACTTACTTTATGTGAGTGGGTTAGGACTTTTGAGTTGGATCATGCCGATGGGCGGCTTAATGAAGAGATAGCCAGAGCTGCTGAAGAGATGGGGATTGGTGTGGATCGGGTTATGGAGACAGAGGTGAGAGAGACTGGGAGAGACTCATTAGATAGGGCTGTGCGCATCACCCCGTCACCCGCACGTTCTGGCGGTGGGAGTGGTAGTGGAGGTGGGAGTCAGGGTATTGGTGGTGGGAGT
>JAUPMG010047483.1:0-14023 GCA_031762675.1 Pachysandra terminalis | reverse complement strand
TACATACTTGATGGATTTTACCTATGTGAGTGTGAAGTGGGGCCGCTTCTATTGAGAGTTAGGCAGACTCTCTAGAGAACTCATGAAATCCAGCCGACGCATGGCCTAAATGCGTCAACCCGCTAAAAGAAGGTTATGGTAGGGTATGATGTGGGTCTTAGTATTAGCTGTCTACATAAAAGAGATTAGGTTCAAGAATTTATTCCACCTCGTCTCTGTAGAAACTGTATTGAAAAACCCTAAGTATGGATAAGTACAAAAGACACCGATATGACTGCATCATACTCTTTTAAGCACTTGACTAGGTCTGGTTTTGAATTTTAAATCATGTCAGGTATTGTTGGAATTTTGATTTTAAACTTCAAAAAATAGATTGAAAACGTTTTGTATTAAATGTGGGCAATTTTGATATTTGTATTAAATGTGGGCAGTTTTGAATTATCTTTTAATGTAGGGCCGTTTTGGACTTGAAGGTCCAAAATGACTATGCTTTTAATTGAGTAGCCGTTTTGAACCATTAAGGCTCAAATGGCGAGCTCTCTTTTGTGGCCGATATAAAGAGGACCCCTTCTCCTTGTTGAGACACAAAACTTAAACCTAAGAGCTCTACTCTCCTTTCCCATTTCTTCTCTCTTGTTTTCTTCAAGTTTTTTGCAATTTTGCTAGTGCTGATCTTTCTTTGTTTTCTTCAAGTTCTAGTCAAGTGCTACATAGATTCTTCGTCTTTAGCCCGGTACGACTGTGTAATCTAGCGAAGGAAAAAACCTTTGAATCCTGGAGGCCAACCGCTAGATCCGGTACACTGCGGATAATATCCAAAGGGGGGGGCGAATTTTGTTTCATGGACAGTGACATCGTCACGCCTCGGTTCATCAAAACAGATAAGTTCTTATTTGTTTTATTATAATTTTTGCATAGCTGCCTAACCCATCCCATCTGTTTCCTTTTATCATCTTGTCGAAAACCCCATATCCTCCAAAAACGTTTTTGTGGAGGAAGACGATCAAGTAATTGGGGCTATATTTTGAGGAGTACCATATCAAAGCGCTCAATTCAACAACCAAACCGGATCATGGTGTAACCGAAAGCTGTCCATTGTATGAGGGGTGTGGACAACGAAGGCCGATTTGATAATAGATGACTTCCAAGTTGTCTTTGGGATGGAGTTATAGTTGTTGGACTTTATAGGTGACCCAACCCAGTTTGGGCTGGATCATTGGTGTGTCCATACTGGGCCAAGCTATTTCGATTGGGTCCATTGCAAATGATCTGTTGTAGTCCTTATAGGATAAGAGACTGCTTCCATATTTAGTCCTTGGTTGTCTGAGTGTGGATTTACATACGTAATTCTAGTAACTACATATATCAACGACGTGAGACGATTCCGATTCATGATCAAATATTTTTCACTACAGATCGGGTTCCTATAAAGAAGTATTTGTAACCGATTCGTTTAATCCTTCATTGGTATCAAATCCACTATTGTTTTGTTTTCGTTGGACCAAAAGTACATTGAGAAACCTCTTTAAATAATCAACTTAGTTGCTGTTTTGAGAGAACTACAAACAATGCATGATTATAAAAATGGTTGTTTGAGGACCGTTTTGTATAGCCATACATTATGATCATTGCTGTTTTTTTCATGTTTATTACTACTTTTCAACACCAATATAACAATTGATCCACGAGAGTGAGACTTTATAAAAATTGGATTAATAGTATTTTCTGATTAAACCTCGTTACTCGGCTTTGGTTAGCCAAAGAGGGTGCTTGATTAGCCGAAGTAGACCCTCGGCATGTCGAAGGTAGTGCTCGATTATCCGAGGCACTTGGATGCATGCACTTTCGAGAAAAATAACCTTCGGCTAGTCGAAACCCCATCCTAAGAAATCTTTATATTGTAGAAAAATAACTAAAAAGGTTCGGTTAGCCGAATCCCAACCCAAGCCCTCCTTGGCTAGCCAAAGAGGACCCTTGACTAGTCAAAGGACATAGAGAATTAAAAACAATTCTTTTCTTTTTCAGGTTTAAATTAAGTTAGTGCCCTAATATATGATTATTTTACTGAGTATTGTGGCATGATTTAATTTATAATATGCTTGTTTAGATGTGACTAAAATGTGGGTTAGACTAGTTGAGTCAATTATTATTTTGTAATCAGTTGCACATTATGAATCAAACGCAAGCCTAATGCATTTTCGATGTGATAAAGAGATTAATATTGTTGTTAATTCTAAATAATAGTGCAAAATAATTAAGATGTGTGTATATGAGCTATAATTGATGTGTAATTCTTATATGTAGTGATATGGCGTCTAAAAATATAGTAGCTAGCCTGAACAAGGGAGAGAAATTGGATGGGAAAAAGTATGATATGTGCTATAAGAAAATCCAATATCTCCTAGATAAACTAGAGGACTTAGAGACTTTCACTCATAGCCTAGCATATCCTAAGGAAGGGAATAATGCCCAACACCATAAAGAGACGGAGGCCTATCAGGCATGGGCCAAGAAAGACCATTGTACACGCTTTATGATGTTGAGAAGTATGCACAATGCCTTGATTGGCGAGTTTGAGTACTACAAGACTGCACAAGAAATATGGAACTCATGGAAGCTTGCATTTGCTGGTACTTCAACTACAAGACTAGGTGCATTGATGATGAAATTTGAGACTTACAAGATGGATGTTAACATGAGTGTAGTTGAGTATCTTACAAAGATGTCATCAATGATATGTGATCTGAAAGCCTCTGAGAATAGCTTGGCTAATGAGCAACGTAATCTCATTGGTTTGAGATCCCTACCAAAGGGAGTAGATGAATTTCACTATGACGCATAATGAGAACATTAAAATGATCACTGATTTGATGCCTCATCTTGAATTGGAGCAGAGCGTCAGACCGCTAGGTCCAATAGCACTGCGCTCCTAGCCGAACTAGCGAAGTGCAAGAAATCAAGGTCGAAGCACAAGTGCAAGTATAAGACGCCCCAACAGGGAGATGCAAATGAGAATGCACCCTAAGCTAGAAAATATATCAAGTGTCGTAGAGGGAAGCGCGGAGGAAAGAAAGACATGTCCAAGGTGATTTGCTATAGTTGGACAAGTTTGGACACTTTTATCACTAAGCAAAAGAAGATACAAACTGACCTAACCTCTAGCTTGTATTGCATGGTTTGCATTAAGGTCTTGATTGCTTATTCTACTCTTCATTGTATTGTAGATTCTCGAACAAGTAGAGACATGGATAGAGATTGAGATGGGTTCGTGGACTATAGGGGGATACTTGTACGAAGCCAGTTGGTATACATAGGCAACAGTACCAGTGTGGATGTGTTACGAGTCGGCATGTACCTACTGAAGACACGATAGAAACACATACTGATGCTTCATGTTGTTCTTTATGCATCAAGTATTTGGCGGAGTGTCATAACAGTAGTGGAGTTACCGAGACTAGTTTTTTCTGTTAGTTTCAATGGAGAATGTGTTTCTATTTCTTTAGATTATATTTTATATGGTCGTAGTTACATTTTTGATTGGTTGTTTGAATACTCTAAGAGCTATATTTTTGTCTGTGAACAAACCAATGGAGGTCTAACACAAATTGATTCACGTGATGTAGATTTCATTGAGAATGATTTTCCAAGCAGGAAAAGATCTAGGATGAATCTAGAGCTCTACGAGATGGTTGGGTCATAGTTGGGATATGCGGAGATCACTGTGTTTCTATTTCTTTAGATTATATTTTATATGGTCGTAGTTACATTTCTGATTTGTTGTATGAATACTCTAAGAGCTATATTTTTTTCTGTGAACAATCCGATGGAGGTCTAACACAAATTGATTCGTGTGATGTAGATTTCATTGAGGATGATTTTTCGAGCATAGAAAGATCTAGGATGAATCTAGAGCTCTACGAGATGGTTGAGCCATAGTTGAGATATGCAAAGATCACCCCATACCAAACACCATTAAGAATAAAGTTTCTTAACAGGATCCTAAGGATTCTATGAATGTTTAGGATAGTATTAGTGGACTACTGCCGAGTGGGAGTATCCCTATAAACACGAATTCCAATAACACCACTATGTGTAGGAGTAGACGTGGACACATTCTTCTTCATCGTTTTGACATTAAGGTGAATTGTTTATGATTGCCACCCTTTATGATGATAAACCGGGTTCATACCAGGAGGCACTATCATCACCTGCTTCCCAAAAGTGGATAACTGCTATGCAAGATGAACTGACTTTCAGAGAAGAACCAGGTATGGGATGTCACGACCCAGAACCCATGGATAATTTGACTGAGCCCCGATTCGTGACATCTGTGGGAAAACCTACATTGCAGTGATTTAATTTAACAAATCAAACAAACCTGTAGATTAATTAAGAAAATCTATGCAGCGAAAAATAACTAGAATCACAAAATAAGAAACTAAATCCTCTAACTTAAACTTTAAATAATAAACCTATAAATTCAAAGTACTTAAATTCGTAATTAAAACCATCCTTGAATAAATCAATAAATCTAACTACTCTAATAAAACCAAAAATCCTACCCTATAAGAAAACAATAAATAAACTATGAAAATCAAGTCTGATCTCCCAGTTCCTCTTGCGGGTATTCCTCACAAAGCTTATCCTCAAGCCACTGCTCAAGCAACTTGTCCTCAGAAATGGTCTTAGAAGTTGTATACACATGCACCACGACACACACTATAGTGACCCGGATCTCAAATATAATATAATGAATGAATAATTTTTTTTAACTTCATAATGTAGCTTCCTAAATAGAACATAAAGGACTAACTAGTAATATAATTGTTTGCGTTGAGGATCAATTTGTAATTAATGGTTAGCTTTGGGTATTGTACTGTAATTAAGGTAAGTTTGATTTGGGCTGGAGATGTCTTGGTCGTATGGAGCATTAGTAGCTTGTTGGGCTAGATTACTTTAGTAATTGATTAATGGACTAATGGGCTGGTTTAGTTTAGTAGTTAATTAACTTAAGTGTAATGGGCTAGAATTAATGGGCTAGAAACTAATGGGCTTAAGTGGAGTAATTTAATTGGACCTAATAGAAACTAGGGTATCTTAGTAACTTAGCATATAATTGTTCTAGAAGGGAATTAGAGTTCCTAATTAGAATTGAATTAGGATTGGAAGAATTGAGATTAGTTAGGATAGGATTAGAAGGTTTCTAATTGGCTAGTGAGATTAAAGGATCTAGAAGGGTTAGTTTAATTGAATTGAGATTGGGAGATAGGCTTGTACGTTTGGATTAGAAAGCGAGAGAGATTGGAAAAGGCTATTAAGGAAGGAATTTGGGGAAAACGTAGACAACAATTGAGGGAAGAGAATTAGGGCTTGTGGTTTTGGAGAGAAAAGAAAGAGAGAATAGATCTGAGATTACAAGGAGAGTATAGGTTGTGGCTGATCTGGAAATTGGAGGAAGAAGAAGACTAGAACACGTAGAATTGATAGCGGATCAAGCGTAGGATGTAAGTTGTAGTTCATGTATAGTTCTCTTGGTCGTTTATGTTTGATTTCATGATTTGCATGCTTTCCTATGATTTCCAATAATATGATTTTATTATAGTATGATTTCCATGAAGTTAGATGTAATCGATAATGCTAGTACATTTAATATGATTGATTCCCAGAATTGTATGTATTTATGTGTTAGTTATGATGTCCTAAGGCTTGATTGTATTATAGTATGATTCCATGTTGATCGATGTGTTAATCATGCTAATTAGATTTGATATGTTAAGATAGTTGCTAGAATCATGCTAGGTAGATCTAGTATGTTAATAGGTGTTGAAATCATGTTAGATAGATCTAGCATGTTGATAGGGTTCATTTTCAGATTTGTATGAGCATATATGATTGATCCATGAATAGGTTTGGTTATGATGTTAATTGAATTGTTAGATAGGATTTGATCAGTGTAGAATTATAATCTTCATGCATATTGATCTCTAGGATAAATACAAATTGATATAGATGCCAGAGAACTAGGGTTTACGAACTCAGAAATAACATACATAGAGGGCTTCATCGGTACCCACCAGTACACCGGTGAGGGTACCGACATGGACCACATTCTAGTTGAAATAAGGGCATCAGCACCCACCGGTACACCGGTGAGGGTATCGATGAAACCCCAGTTCTATTTTTTGTGGACGGGGCTTTGTGGATTGAACCAATTGGCCTAGGGACTTGACCATTGGACTTGGGGTTGTAACCCCACACCTAATATGTTGATTGTAACTTGAGTATAGACCATGGATTGATAGGATAGGACCTTGTTAAGATTGATTGTGCTATGAATGATATTATTGTGATTGATAATGCATGAGTGCCTATGTTGTGCATGTATGCCATATATGCTAAGATCGTGAGTGATTTTGCATGAAGGATAGGATTGTAATGAACTGTACATATGTAGTAGGATTGTGATGGATTATGCATGTATGCTTTGGGAAAGGATTCCTGTGATGGTATCCTAAGGATTATTCGTGTGAATGGGCACACGGATAGCTTCCGAAAGATGTTATCACCGGAGATCCTACTGTTTGTTATATGATTGAATTGGTTGAAATTGTATGATAAGTAGTACATGAATAATTGTGATTGATTGTGCATGCTGGTTGGAAGGGATTCTTGTGATGGCTTTCTAAGGATTATTCGTGTGTTTAAGCACACAGATAGCTTCCTAATGGTGTTATCGCCGGAGATCTTACTGATTATGGGAAAGGATTCTTGTGATGGTATCCTAAGGATTATTCGTGTGTTTAAGTGAACAGATAGCTTCCGAAGGGCATTATCACTGGAGATCCTACTGTTAGGATATGATTGAACTTGTATGGTATGATTGTGATTGATTGTACTGTTTATAAGAAATGATGCTTGTGATGTTGTCCCAAGGATTACTTGTGTGTATGGGCGCACAGGTAGTTTTCAAAAGATATTATCACCGGTAATCCTACTGGTTTGTTTAGTGGCTCGTCCGGGCAACTGGGAAGCTATGGTTTGTATTGTTGATTTGTTGTTGTGGGTAAACGTTCTCTTAGTAGGCCTCTCTGGGTTAGAATCCCTAAATGCTTATGGGTAACCGTCCTCTTTGAAGGCCTCCCTGGGTTAGAATCCCTAAATGCTTGTGGGTAAATGCCCTTGTCGAAGGCCTCCCTGGGTGTTTATCCCTAAATGCTTGGAAATAGTTATGGGAATTGTGCCCGGGTAGGTTGGAAGTCCTACGGAACCATGCTGTACACGTGGGATTGTTGACTGTTGTTTGTGGACCATAGTGGTCGTGGATCGCGGTATTGATGGAACTTGTAGGTGGAACCGACTGATCATCGGGAAGTGTATTGTTTGCATTCATTCATATCATGTGCATTGCATTCTTGTGTGTTGCATTCATTCATTCTTGTTGATTATTGACTTGTTGAAGTTGTATGGTTATTGACTTATTGACATTGTGGATCGGATGATTATTGACTTATGAATACTATGGAGTTATGGCTATAGGATTGTTAGCATTGTATAGTTGTGGACTTGTTGATATTGACTTGTTAATATTGTTTGTATGGCTATTGAATGGTTAGCATTGTATGGTTATTACGGATTTGCTAATATTATGGTTACGGACTTATTGTTATTATTGACTTGCTGATATGGTGAAGTATATGGTATGGACTAGTTAGTATAGTAGAGTGTAGAACATGTTGACATTGTGTAGTTAATAAGAATTGCTGTTTGCTGATATTGAATATGTGATTATGATAATACTATGGTTATGAATTGATAGGATATAGTAACTGTGATAGTGTATGGTTATGATGCTAGGACTTGGTATGATAGTGTGTTGAATATGTTGTCTTTATTCCATGTTATTCCATGACATTAGTATGTTCTGATGTGATAGCCTGTGATTGTATGATTTCCATGATGATAGCTATGATATGTTGTGTTTGCATGGACTGACGTTGTTCCTTGAGGATGGTTGTCGGGTTTTTCCTTACTGGGCCTTCCAAGCTCACACAACCTATTATGTTGCAGGTTAAGATGGATTGAGGGATTGCGTGGACTGATGCTGTTTACTATTGATTGCTGCTTATGATAGATAGATTAGAATTGATGAAATAGGGATAGATTAGTGATAATTAATTTGCTGGACTTGTAGGCTCTTATGGAGCCATAGTTTGATATTGAACATGATATATGTATTGCTTCCGCATTCTGATTTATTTTTGGTTACATGAGGTTTAATACTTGTGTAATGTTGTATTGTTTTGTTGTGATCCGTGTTCTTTAGTTGGAAACCCGAAGATCCTACTTTGTGATCCATGACAACCCGCATAGGGATTCGTGCCACTAGATCCGGGGTGTGACACACACACACAATATATGTATATGTGTATATATAGGAAAACATAATGAGATTTTCATCCCAGTAAGAAATTAACCATGGTATAAAACTTGCCTTAAACAGTATGATTTTGAAAGCAATAACTGAAATAATGGTTAAAACAGATAAATCATGCTATGTAATATACTTCTAAATGAGAGAATACCATAATACACAGATAGGCATTCGGGTTACATATACATATAATGGAACGAACAATTGATGCCAACCCTTTGTGATAGCTAGCACATAGACATAGCTTACCAGCCAAAACCTCATGGTAAAGTCTACCTTATCACTTAGAGTCCATATCACATCATATAAGTTAAACACTCCAATGTCATGAATGGCCCAAAATACACAACCATCGAAGATGACTAAAACCCTCCATCCAAATGATGGATCTCCATATAAACTCTTTCCATTGATCAGATGGACACTCCGATCGCTTGCAAGGAATGTTTCGCATATCTTCATCTGATGTGCAAAACACAACATATGCATATCAATCACTCTAATATGAGATTCTAATCATCACCCCCTTGGGTGTCACCCTATCGGGAGTCCCAAAGTAAGGGCCTCACCCTCCCTGGGATAGCTTAGGCTAGGTGCCTCTTCCCTGACTGCTATACAAAACCGCCATTAAAATACAAAACATTTATATACAAATCATATAACTTTGAAATCAATCTAGGGTATGCAACTATACCCAAAATCTTTAACGTGTAAGAGATAATCGAATAAGAACAGTTCATAAACACATGTTTTATGCTCACTTAGAAAATAGAAATGTGAAACACCTTAGAAAAATGGATTTAAGCTTACAATGTTGAAAGCCTCTTTCCTACTTATTACAATATTCAAAACCATTAAAATGTTAAGAAACCTTCAAAAACAAGTAAAAAAATGATTCTAGATGATGGTTGAACATTAAAGCAATGATACTTACCTTGAATCCTCAACTCATAGTTAAAATCTAGGTTTCTCGAGCCTTCAAAACTCGAAATCCCTCTTTTCCTTAAATGAAAGCTGCAACACAAATCCCAATGTATGAACAATAACGTGAAACAAAAAAATCTATGTTTATATATATTAGGTAATATTCTAGCACCTTCCCAAATAATCCTAACTTATTGCTACTAATTACCCATTCTAACCTTATCAACCTATAGAAACTTCCTCACTTCTAAATTCATTCTAAGGTACGCTTAGAAATATAAACACAATTAAAATACTAATTTTGTACGTTTTCCCTGTTATCGATGAGCTGTCTGTGACTTGGTCTGCTCACCAATGGCTATTCGTTGACTTCCATCAGCCCATCAATAATTGTCGGTGAGGTTTCCCGAAACTATGATTTCTTAGGTTTTTTCACTCTATCGTTGGTGAGTAGTGTGGTCAGTCTGCCAATGAAGTCACCGGCTTAGGGGAAAACACCAAATTAAGGTTTAATAAATCTTTAACAATTGGATTAGCATAGAACCATACCACAAGCTTAAACAAATCAATACAATAACAATCAAAACTTCAGTACAATTTAAAAATAAGCACATCATGGAGATTATTCATTATACCTCCCCACAGACAATAAAATATAATTATTTAATATAAAAAACTATGAACAACATTATAATTATCATTAATACAAATGATCAGGCAGTAAAGCATTAATAAAATCCAAATCACTACATCTTCCCTTCCCCCTCATAGAAATTTCATCGTCGAAATTAGAACATACCTCAATCCTCAAAAAGGTGGGGGTACTTCTCCCTCATCGTGGCTTCCCACTCCCAAGTAGCCTTTTCAAAGGACTGGTACTAACATAAAACCATGACAAGGGGAATCACCTTAGTCCTCAAAATCTGATCTCTTATATCCAAAATTCTAATAGGTTTGTTCACATTGGACAAATCCTTTCGGAACTCAATAGACTCATAACTAATCACATGCCACTCATCTAGTGCATACTTTCTCAACATCGAAACACGAAAAACATTATGAATACTAGATAGTTGAGGAAGTAGTGCTTCTCGGTAGGCAACTTCTCCAATCTTGTCCAAGATCTCGAAAGGTACAATTAATCTCAGATGCAGCTTACCCTTCTTTCTGAATCTCATCAGTCCCTTCGAAGGTGATACTTTCAAAAACACATGGTCTCCTACTTGAAATTCCAAAGGCCTCCTCCTGGTGTTGCCATAACTCTTCTGCATACTTAGGGCCTTTTTCATACTATAACAAATTACTTTAATCACATCAACAGATTGCTGTACCAACTCAGGTCCAAATATCCTCCTTTCACCAACCTCCTTCCAACAAATGGGTGATATGCACTTTCTCCAATACAAAGCTTCAAAAGGTGCCATGTGAATAATTTCTTAAAAACTGTTTTTCTAGAAAAATTCCACCAATAGTATATGCTCATCCTAACTACCTACCGAATCAATGGCACAAGCCCTCAATATGTCTTCCAAAAATTGAAAAATCCTCTTTGACTGTCCATCTGTCTGAGGATGAAAGTAGTGCTGAAATCCAATTTTGCCCCAAGGCAGACTGCAAACTCTTCCAAAATTAGAAAGTAAATCGTGGATCTCTATCAGACAAAATGGAAACTGGACTCCCATGAAGTCTCAATTTTTCCTTCACATAGAACTTGGCTAATGCATATAAGAAATAAGTCATCATGATTGGCAGGAAATCAGATGATTTAGTTAGTTGATTTATAATGACCAAACCGCATGATGGTTACCCTTAGTCCTTGGTAATCTCAAAACAATGTCCATGGTGATGCACTCTCACTTCCACTCCAAAATGGGAAAGGCAGCAACAATCCTGCTAGTCTGCTGTGTTGTTGAAAAATCAAATACTTAGACACAAAATTTGCATTTTCCCTCCTCATGTTATTCCACCAAAAATTTGCCTCCAGATTCTGATACCTTGTTATTCCCTGGGTGTATTGTGTATTTAGAATGATGAGCTTCATTCAAAATCTCTCTTCTCAACCTTGCATACGAAGGAATACAGTATACCTCTGAACCTCAAAATACCATTTTCCTTTATTACAAAATCTGAATGTTCCCTATTCTTAAGTCCATCCATAATCTTCACTAACTCTGAATCCTGACACTGAGCTTCCTTGATCATCTGAATCAACACAGGTTGAACTGCAATACTCACCAAAATAACTCCAGACTTTCCCAACTCCAACTTAGGCATCATATCCCCGATCCTTTCAACCAAACTCCACTACTTTTTAACCATCATATGAGCCAAGAACCTGGATCCTTCCTACTCAAGGCATCTGTCATGAATAATGAAATTATAGTCCTTAAGTAAGTCCATCCATCTTCTTTGCCTCATATTCAGTTCCTTCTGAGAAAACAAGTACTCAAGGCTCTTATGATTAGTCTAAATCTCAAAAGTGTCCCCATATAAGTAATGCCTCCACATCTTCAAAGCAAACACAATACCAACCAACTCCAAACTGTGAGTGGGGTAGTTATGGTTCTTCAATTATTGTGAAGCATAAGCTACCACCTTCCCATGTTGCATAAGAATACATCCCAAACCACTATTGGAAGCATCACTGAAAACTACCACACCATCTGAATCATCTGGAATGGTCAGAACTCACTACAAATGTGAAGGGTTTTAGCGTCGATTATTAGAGGCAGTCGGAAGAAAACTTCCATTAAAAATTTATTAAAGTGGCATTTATATTAAACGCCCTTAAAAACATTATTTAGAGGCATTTTTGGCTAAACCGTCCCAAAACCACATTTGGTACCCCCTAATTATATCTAAAGAGAGGCGCTTTCTTTGGAACTGCCATTAAAAATTTATTAAAGAGATGTTGGATTGCCTGCTATTGCTGATTTCGGTTGAAGAAGTGGAGGTGGTGTAGTATGGATGATTTCATGGTGAAGAAGGTGTGGGGTTTGAATGTTCAGGTGGTGTTGCAGGTTTGTAAAGCGGTTTTGGGTTGGTGATTTGAGGAAGAGTGAGTTGTATTGTGTGCAAGTTCAGGTGGATGGGGTGCTTGTGTTTGTGGGCTGAATGGGGAATTGCAGAGAAAACAGAGGTGAGCCGAGAGTGTTGTTCAACTATGGTGAAATGGGGAGATGGAGGTCTGATAGAGATTGGCGCATTGCAGGGGGGTGAGAGGTGGAGGTTAATGGATGTTGGGTGGTCGCTGTTACGCAGTCGAGAGGTAGAGTGAAGGGAGAAATTGTTAGGAGCAGGTGGTTGAAGAAGTTGGGAGAAATGGAGAACAGGGGTACTTGATTTAGTTTTAATAAAAGTGGTTTGGAACTGGGTGCTTAGGAATCTGATTCATCTTCTACTATCGCCATTTTGCAGAACAAAGATTGGATAAGGGTGTAATATGACTAGATATTCTTAAGTTTATAGATAGGAATTGAGGGGTCTGATTTTGTTAGTGTAGTTCATCACCTCTGTAATGTCACAAGGGAGCTGATTCATCTCCCTTATGACACTAATATGTTTCACATATTACTTACCCAATAGGATCTTATATTCTCATCTCTATTTCTTTCTTCTTCTTATTGTTTTCATGGGTAGGATCAAAATTCAAAACCCTTTTTCCAAACTGTACCTCATCATATGTTATTTATTTTTTACACATTTTGATTGGTTTTCTTGAATCTGTTACCATAAATCTTCATCTCCTCATTGATCTTTAATTATTTTGTTCTAGTTCAGCATTATTCTCAATGTTACAAAACTTGTTTCTGCCATTTTTACTTCATTTACTTTCTTTTGCCTCAGGTAGAGGGATATACATCCTATATGATGGTGTGTTCAGAATTTTTGTGGTGACAGTTTTGCTAGAAAGATTAGGAAGCTTGCCCCTTTTTTCAACAGGGTTTTTTGGAGAGAGTTTTTGACTCTTCATTGCTGGATTGCTCCTCTTGCTTGATGCTATTTTGATTAGCTTAAAAAAAGGAGATAGGATGATGGGTGATAAGAAGGCTACTGTTGCTGACTCTTCATTGCTGGATTGCTCCTCTTGCTTGATGCTATTTTGATTAGTCTCTACTGTTGTTGCAAATGTCTACTATTTTTCTGTAATGACATTCTTAGTGAATTGTAAATCCTTTTTTCCCTTTTAATACAACTTAGTTGCCTTCCAAAGAAAAACAATGTAAATATTGTTTCTACTTTCTTTATAGAAAGCTTTTCATTTTTCCTAAAATTCTAGTCAACTCCCATTATAATTTAATGAATTCTAATGAATCAAATAGAGTAACCCATTCACATTCCATCCGTTGGATGGATTCGGATCCCACTTGAGTTGGTGGTATTAATGTGTCATTACCGAAAATTAGAGAAAACACCAAAAAATATAATATATACCTGCAGCCAAACACTGTTGGTAATGGATAAAAAACTGCCCTTAAATATAAGCTATTGCTTAATTGGGGCAAAATATACCTCCAGCATATCATGAAAGAAGTGTTGGTCAAAGTTTCATTATTAGAGGCAATTTTTGTAACATGTGGTGTGAATATTTCTTTCAATAATAAAACCCACTCGCAATAGTACGAATCCCAGTAGGATAGGGCTATTTCGAGGGTGTCGAACCACAAG
>JAUPMG010047452.1:0-14024 GCA_031762675.1 Pachysandra terminalis | reverse complement strand
CATAATGTACAGGGAAAAGTATACTTTGACCCTTATGATTTCTGACAATTATAATTTAACTCCTAAGGTTTTTGAAACGTCAAGAGATCAGTCAGCTAACCACGTTGAGTCATTGGCTGATATGTCCCTTATAAATAATTGAATTAACTCTTAGATAAAATAAATAAAACTTAGTTCTAAAATCTCTCTTAAGTCGTTGACTGATATATCTCATAGAAATAATTGATTTAACTGTTAGATAAAATAGATAAATCTTAGGTCTAAAATATCTCTATTAGGCTCCCAACTAAAGAGCCATCATGCTCTAACCTTACACTTGAATCATTCATAAAGAAAAAAAAAAAAGCATCGAACGATTGATGAAGAATTGTTTATGAGGAGTATATCAGTCAGTGACTCAATGTCATTAGTTGACCGATTCTTGAAAGCTTCTGATGAAGGGTATCATTATAATTTCATAAACCTCTGGAGGTCTAATTATAATTGTCAAAAATTTCAAGGGTCAAAGCATAATTTTCTCTAATTTATTAGTAGATAATGATGATCCAGTGACCACGTATCACCCGCTTGACATGCTTGTCACCTGCTTAACCTATGAACTATGGGTCTAATGGGTCACTCGACCCGGTTTGACTTGGTCTGACTTGGTCCAACCGGGCTCGCCTCAGTCCAATCTGGTCCGACTTGGTCCAACTCAATCCGATCCGACTCTTTTGAGCTATCTACATTCATCAAATATTTTTATTTTTTCTAGGCTAAGCCTACTTGAAGCCTAAGTTTTCTTATAGAGTAAGTCTACTTAGAGGTCAAGTAATACAAGACTATAAAAGAACTACTTCAGAACAAGAAGAAGAAAGTGAGAAAAAAATAAAAGAAGAACACTACAGAAGGAATAGAAAGAAGAGGGAAGATTGCATTTGCTATTCTCACTTGAAACCTCTTGTATCCGAAGGAAACATCTCTTTCCTTCCATCTCTCGATCTCTTTCTCTCCCTCCTTTCTTTCTTATTTCCTTCTTGATCCCCGTTTAATCGGTGTGTTCATTGTATTCCCTATATTTCTAAATAGAAGAAAAAACCTCCTATGAAACGACCCCCATGAACAAGGCATATTGCCGAACCACGTAAAAAATTATGTGTACTTCTCTATATTGGTTCTCCCCTCCTCCCCCATCTTCTTTCTTATTTGCGTTTGTCAACGATCGGCGTAGCGCCGTCCGAACGGCCGCGCGAAAATTTAGGCGGATGGTTAGGACGCCCGACACACGACATTGTCACGTGCTTGCGCGGTTTACCCCCCTTTAAGCAACTCAATCCCAATAAGCAGTTTAAAGCAAGTCAAGCAGCACAATTTTCACAACAATATTTTGACGACTCTGCTGGAGACATCTTTTCTACGTGCTTCGACAAACACGGCTCATATTACAAGCCTTTTAAGAGGTATGACTAGCTTTATGATTCTTTCCTTAATGATTTTGATATTCTTATTTTGCATAAAGTCCATTTTTTACGTGTGTATGGTCCTTCTGGACCTTGTTCCTACGCATTTAGCCATTCGAAGCCTTATTTCTGTGGAGAAATTTTCATTCTGGACATTTTTTATGAAGGAATTTGCATTTTGGGCCTTTTCTGTGAAGAAAATTGCATTTAGGGGCTCATTTTGTAATTAAAATCTTGCATTCGAGACTTTTTATATGAAATATGTGGTATATGGGGTTTTTTCTGAAAATTATATGACATTCGAGGCTCATTTTTTAATAAAAATCTTGCATTCGAGATTTTTTACGTAAAATATGTGGCATTCGGGGCTTTTCCGAAAGTTATATGGCATTTTGAAAATTATGTGACACACGGAGTATTTTTGTAAAAACAAATTTTTGAAAACCTGTCACTTGCATTCGGCCATTTGAGCGCGGACCTGCATTCGGCCACTTGCCTGGGGGTCTGCATTCGGCCCTTGCACTCGAGCCTTGAACTCGAGCCCTGCACTCGGCCCCCTTGCCTTCGGTCCTTGCCTCGACCCTCTTTCCCACGGCCCTCTCCTTCGGCCTACGCGGGATAGCCTTAGGCCCTGGGCGAGATTCCTCCGTGCGGGCTAGCCTTCAGCCCTGCGCGAGCTTCCTTCGTGTGAACAGCCCCAGTTGGGCTTCCTTCACGCGGATTGCCTCGGTCAAGCTTCCTTCGTGCGCCAAGGCCTCCTTTGGCCTTCTCCTTCGCGCGAACAACCCTGGGTGGGCTTCCTTCACGCGCCAAGGCCTCCTTTGGCCTTCTCCTTCACACGGGCAGCCTCGGATGGGCTTCCTTCGCTCGCCAAGGCCTCCTTTGGCCTTCTCCTTCGTGCGGACATCCCTGGGTGGGCTTCCTTCTCACATCAAGGCCTCCTTTGGCCTTCTTTTTCGCACATCAAGGCCCCAAGTGGACTTCCTTCATGCACCAAAGCCTCCTTTGGCCTTCTTTGCCCAGACAGCCCCAGGTGGGCTTCCTTGACACGGAAGCCTCCCTCGGCCCTTTGACTTCGCGCTGAAAGCCCTCGGGTGGGCTTCCTTCGCGTCGAACCTTCCTTCTGGCCTTGGCTTCGTTATTTTATTTCTTCACAACTAACCACCATAAGATGGTCAATTCGTTATTTTTCACGGCTAACCACCACAAGATGGTCAATTCGTCATTTTTTTCACGGCTAACCACCACAAGATGGTCAATTCGTCATTTTTCACAGCTAACTACTATAAGATGGCCAATTCGTTATTTTTCACAGCTAACCACCACAAGATGGCTAATTCGTCCTTTTTTCATGGCTAACCACCATAAGATGGTCAATTCGTCATTTTATTTTTTCACGGCTACCACCACAAGATGATCAATTCGTTAGTTTTCATGGCTAACCACCACAAGATGGTCAATTCGTCATTTTTTCACGGCTAACCACCACAAGATAGTCAATTCGCAATTACATAAGGGGCTAACCACCCTCAGATAACATCTGACATTGTACTTCGAATGAAATCCCGAGAGGAAAGGCCTTCGAAGGCATGTTTACACTCTCACCCCCATATGTCACTTTCGAAAAACATCCTTAGCATAAACTTGTGGGACTTATTTATGTACTTTATTTAAGAAATCATTATGAAGGAAACATGTCTATTTCTGACCTCACTAAATTTAATTCAAGATCACTCAACTTGGATATATAAGCTAGAACCTTTAAGGATTTTATGATGACTCTTCCTTATTGGGATAATTGATCATGAAAACGAATTGCCTGCTAAGAAACTTAAATATAACGTCTCTATATGGATAATTCGACAATATATTGATCACCTTATAAGATGTATGCAGTTACTGTGACTTCCCTCGAAGGAGTATAGATTAACATACCAACATGAGTTATCTCGAAAGTGAACGAAGTCTTGAAAAGTATTTTGTAGAATTCGAATGACTTATTTAATTTATTGCAATAAATCTCCAAACAGTCACATGATAACAACCTATAGATTGCTATACATTGTTATATATTGCAAGGTTATTTCAGGTTACTTCAATATCTCATAGCGGTATTGATAGGTTATGCTTGCACCTTCTCTATTCATCAGCTGCATTGATGCTTAAGCTTACATTTAGGCTCACCACCTCGAGATGGTCAATTCGTGAATGGGCAAGTCCCCATCAAAAGATAATGGTTACGAGTTTGTCCCCCTTAAAAGACTTAGATACATTTTTTATCATATGTGAATCATGAATTATGTCAACCTCGTTTAGTCCTGAAGAAAGGGACTTCGAGCAATATACCCTACAGGAACAGTGGCTTATGAGCCCCGTATTCCTTTTTTGATCACATCATTCTCACCCGAGACCTATGGAATTGTCATTACGCCACTGTTATCTTTCTTACTTAAGGACACCTACTTTGAGTCCTTAGTCTCTCTTTCAAGGACATCAATAACAATTTCTCTTTCGAGAATTATGGCCATGAAACCAATATTGTTCATAAGGTCTTGAGTCTAAGATCTCTTTTTTTGAACATTCGGCTATACTAGTCTCTCGATTGAATGTTACGCTTATAGCAAGTCCTCAATTATAGACTTTGACTTAAAAATGGTTCCTTCATAGGAGATTTTTGTCTTCACAATGATATATGGTCATTTTTTTAGTTTTTCTGACGAAGCTTACTTCTTGCACTTCGTCAGGCAAGGGACTATTGATGATCCAGTGACCTAATTAAGTGCCACGTGTCACTCGCTTGACCTGCTTGTCACTTGCTTGACCTATGGACCATGGGACTAATGGGTCACTTGACCCGGTTTGACCCTGTCTGACCTAATCCAATCGGTCCAACTCGGATCGACTCGGTCCAATCTGGTCTGACCCGGTATTATCCGATTCGACTTAGTTCAAGCTGGTCCAACTCGGTTCGACCCGGCTCTTTTGAGTTATCTATATGCATCAAATATTTTTATTTCTTCTAGGATAAGTCTACTTGAAACCTAAGTTTTCTTACAGGCTAAGTATACTTGAAGCCTAAGTTTTCTTAGAGATTAAGTCTACTTGGAGAGCAAGTAAGACAAGGCTATAAAAGGACTATTTCAGAAGATAAAGAAGAAGAAGAAGAAGAAGAAGAAGGAGAAGGAGAAAAAAATTGAAAGAAGAACACTACAGAAGGAATAGAAGGAGGGAAGAATTCATTTGCTATTCTCATTTGAGACCTCTTGTATCTAAAGGAAACATCTCTTTCCTTCCATCTCTCTATCTCTTTCTCTCCCTCCTTTCTTTCTTATTTTCTTCTTGATTCCCGTATGATTTGGGTGTTCATTGTATTCCCTGTATTTCTAAATAGTGGAAAAGACCTCCTATAAGGCGACCGTTGTAGACTAGCCATATCGCCGAACCAAGTAAAAAATTATGTGTACTTCTCTATATTGGCTCTCCCTTCCTCCCTCTTCTTCTTTCTTATTTACTTTTGTCGATGATCGGCATAGCACCGTCCGAACGGCTGCGCGACTGTTTAGGTGGATGGTTGGGACGCCTCACGTACCCAAACAAAACCTTATCCAACTTCAAGCAGTGCGGAAACAACTGATATACAACGTCGTCATGTGTTTGCGCAGTTTATGAGCCTTGAAGCAACTCAATCTCGATCAGTAACTTAAAGCAGGTCAAGCAACACAATTTTCACATCAACAATAATATCTATAATCCTTATCCAACTTCAGGCAGTGCAGAAACAACCGATATACAACGTCGTCATGTGTTTGCTCGATTTACGAGCCTTGAAGCAGCTCAATCTCGATCAGTGACTTAAAGCAGATCAAGCAACACAATTTTCACATCAATAATAATATCTATAATCCAATTTTTTACTTACATGTACATGCAATAATAAGAAATAATCTTTCTTGTGCATATAACAGTGACGACAGTTGCATTTCCGCATGATAAGAATTTCATCTGCAGCCCTACTACGCCCAGGGGCGGAGCCAAGAAATATTTTTTGGGGAGGACTAGATTAAATTAAGAATAGTGAAAAATATTATATCATGGTTTACAAATTTTAACTACTTAGATTTTTTTTTGCCATAAGGAGAAATGATGAGAGCAATTCAATCTATTTAGTTGATAGAAGATTCTTTGGAGTCTGGATAGACCATGTGGATAATATGTTATGCAATTAACCTCATTATATACATAATAGGTTTTGTTATATTGCTAGTCGAATTTTATAACATTATTATTTTTTTACAAAAAAAATATTAAGTATACGAGAATCATTTTTGCCACAAGGCAAATTTTTGGAGGTAGAAACTTGGTGTTTGAGATGCAATTCAGTAAACATATGCAGTGGGGTTCTCCAAATATTATTAGTTTGAAATCTATCTTAGTAGGTTTCTAAATTTGGAGACTTTTCCCATATAATCAATCTCTTGAAGAAAAAAAAAAAAAGAACAAGCAAAATTCTATGAAAATCACTAGATTATATGGTGAGTGTATTTTATGCATGATTAAATTGATTTGGTGAACTTTACTTGTATATGAATCTTTTCAATATGAGTCCAATTCACATACCCAAGTTTAGCTGCAAAAGTATGTCACACGAAAAAAAAAAAAAAGCACCTCCCAAGTGGAAGCAATATATATATGTATGTAAACCCACTAAAATGAAACTAAGAACAAGGTCTTTTAGTTAATTAATTTGTGTATCTAAATTTTTAATATTTTTGCAATCAGTTTTGTAGTATTTTTCTAAAAGATAAGGTCTTTGTTTATAATAAATCTTTATTTATTAATTAACTATATATATTGCTTAATTTTAATGGATGAAAATGATTGAGATTGATGCTTCGATAGTATTTATTTTTAGAGTAATGACAATAAAAAGATTATGATTGTAAAATATATTTATAATATGAAAATAATGCAAAATATATTTAGAATATGAAAATAATGCAAAATATATAAATATAAATACATTGATTATCAAATAATAGAAACATATATCAAAACGTAACAATATAAAACTTTAGGTAAAAAAACTATAAATAAAAAGAGAGAAAGTGAGATTATGTACACAAAACAGACATATAAGGTACAAGCAAGTATACATAAAAAATATAAATATATAACTATGATTTTAATAAATGTATGTAATTTTAAAAACTAAAAAGAAATATATGGAATTTTAGAAAACTAAAAATACATAATTATAAAACTAATTAGGTATAAAACTATAATTTTACAAAAATTTGAGTCTTTATTTCACTTTAAGAAACAACACGATGGGTTTAAAAAAAATAGAAAGCCATAATAGAAAACAAGGGGGCGACCGTGTTGTTTTTTAAAATAATTGTTACTTAATATAAAAAAAGTTAAATTTGAGTCGTTATTTAACTTTGTTTATATTAGATTATTTATAAAAAAAATCAGAATTTTCTTTAGAAAAATGATTGAGTTGACCATATAAAATCCTATATGAAATTCAATTACCTAATATAAACAAAGTTAAAAATTGAAAATACAGAATCTTATAAAAAATAATTGTTACTTTTACTTGCAATTGGATTCTTCTCTCTTGAAAATGTTTTTCATCCAAATCTTCAAAATAACCATTTGCATACGCATTTGCTAATTCTTTGCTATTCTCTTATGAGAAATGTTCAATTGGTTTTAACATCCTTGAAGAACTGTTCATCATCATCAGCTATTGTAAAAAGTTGCTCCTCTAATGTCTTGAGCTGCTCTAGAATGGATAGACTCTCTTTTTCAAAGTAGGCTAGTGATTCATCAAGTGTCGTCAAATGCTTCAATCCATATAGCCGCACACCCTCCAAATTAAGAACACCATCATTGTGGTTACTGGTTTCTTGATGGCTACGGAAGTTGTCTTCGTCCTTACCATCACGATTAAGATCAATGGAGTATTCACTATCCTCAGCATTGCTAGAAGAAGCAGAAGATCTGAAGATATATGTCCCTCCTCTCCCACTTCTATCTTTCCTTGTCGTCACTCTCTTTTCTTTGACATCATAATCAAAGACCTGTTCTGCCATCATCCTCTGGTACTGCAGCACTTTCATCTGCATTGCTATCCATCTGCATTGCTACCTTGATCTCTTCCCGAAGCCTCATTACCATTCCCATTGTCTGGTTAGCAGCTATAGCAAAGGCATTCCTCTCTTCTTCTAGTTCTGAATATAAAGCATTTAGAACCTTGTGTTCACCTTCCAACGTTAATTTTAGGAAATTGATGGTCGCAACCCCCTCACAACCTTCAAGTTCACTTAAGACACTTTCAACCAAAGACTCTTCTGTTTCAGACTCTTTTTTCTCTAATAATAGCAACTTGTTATGTAAGTTGTCAAGACCTACATAAGAAAGGTGTTTCTAGTTCTTTCTCATCATTTATCTCATTAAGTTCTAAACTTAATGATAAATGATGGTGTATCCCTTATTCAAGCATCGCAACTGATAAAGTTATGTCTTTTACTTGCTTGGAACCTAGTATGTTAACACGAGAGTATTTCCTCTGGAATTTTGTCTGGAAGATTTGCTGCACCCGTGTTGAAATTCTTGTACCCTGCGTTGCATTTCAGCGCAGGGTACAAGCATTTCAACACGGGGTGAAGCAAATTGTCCAGGCTCGTAGACCAGACGAAATGCTCTCTGTTAACACTTATAATCAGACAATAAAATTCTTTATGATAGCACCTAGGGTGCAAATTGGTTCGGTTTAGTTCGGGTTGTCATCAACCCAAGACCAAACTAACATTGGTGAAGGTTAACTCAAAACAAACCGAATTGAATTTAGAACCCAACTTTCCAACCCAAAAGCCAAACTGAACTGAAATGGAAAATCCTAAACCCAAACAACCCAAATTACAATTTTGGTTCTGTTTGGACCTAGTTAGGTCGGATTAATACATTTTTATCTAGAATTATATAGTGTGTGTGTGTGTGTGTTTATATATATATATTAAATATTATGTTTTATATGTCATATATAATATATCATATACCATATGTATCATATATAAATACATATACATACATATAGACTATAATTCGGTTTAAATCGGTTCGATTTAGAACTATATACATTAGAGTTGGTTTTATTTCGATTTAGTTGAACCAAGGCTTCAACCCAAAACCAAACCGGTCTAATTGGGACTTATAATTTTAAAATCAAAACCAATCCAAATATCTACAAACCTAACCCAAACCAAACCAAAATCGGTTCCGATTTTGGGTTTAACCGACCTAAGTTGCACCCCTAATAGCACCTGTAAGATTTAAAGATCAAAGAATTTGATATATGAAAGAGCTGAAAGAAGAATATGAGGCTTACCTTGATCATTTTCTTCCATCAATGTAGTAGAATTAGTAGATTATTTTGTTTTATCATCATTCATCATGGAAATATCCTCTTGTATGGATGGCACTAAAAGAATATGTTTATGTGCTTCAGAGATCTCTGGTCTTGTCAAGACAATTGGTTTGGTTTCACCACCCAATTTTCTAAGTGCATCTTCTTCGGATGTTGCATAGATAATAATGAATTATTATAATACTGGGAGTGAAGAATTCTAAGTGCATCTTCTTCGCCATATATGTTTGAAGAATTCTCATTTCCATGGCTTCAAGCTTTTCAGACTTGGTGTTCCCATCACTCTCTGCTACCGAAAGTATTGCTTCTGTTTCTCCTAATATTCCCCATATCTCTATAGCCAATTCAACTTGTTTTTCAATCTGTGTTTTAGAATCGAATAATTCTTCCTGATGATCATTCTTTTGCTAATCTTCCTCTTTATATCTAGATACAAATTGGTATTCCTCATAATCAGCGAAATTCTCGGAACAGAAGGGGATGATTTCAAGGGATGCATCTCTCTATAGTGAACTTAAATCATGGTTTCATTAGTAGATGGGAGATTAACATCTGGACCATCCACGAACATATTTGAATCACCATCCTCAAGTGGCTCCTCCTCTGCTATTTTAACAACATCCAATGAATCGTATCCCATCACCATATTTTTCTTGGCATCGAAAGTTCGATGAAGACCGCAACCAATCCTCCTCTACCTCCTTTATTCTATGAGCAATTTCATTAACATCAGAAAGCATATGATGTTCTTCTTCCACTCCATCATCTTCTTCTTCTATGTCTCTTTCAATTTCATGTTCATCGTCACAGTGATCCATAATAATCAGCTTTACGTAGATCTGATTTCTCACATCCATCGTTATCGCTATCCGTTACTGCTGTAATCAAATTTCTTTTTTTGGGTATAATCCAAAATAACCCAAGAAGGCTTATACAACAACTAAGGAGAATATGATTTGTTGCTCAAGCTCACATCGCAACATAAACATCTCAAATCCTTTTCACCATTCTCAATCCTCTTCTCACCATCAATTGAGATCATAACCATTTCTTTCACCCATTAAAACATTAAAACAGTGTGATCTTCCTCATTATATCAATCATGATTTGAAATGTATTGGTCTAGTTATTATTTTCGTTTTCCCAAACATAACTGTTTATTTGTGTAACAAATATTTATTATACTAATTAAGAGTGATAGATTCTAGGAATTGTGATAACGAAGAGTTTTTTACATTAATATTGTAGAATCCTAAGCACACATTATATGGGTCCCACGTAATGTATGCCTAAACTAACATTTGTTAAAAAAAACATGCTTAGTTGTACTTATAGGTTATTTATAAAAACAAAAAGGGGTAATTTAGTCACTAAAATGATATTTAAAAAATCAAAGATTTTTTATGCTAAAAGTGTTAATTAAAAGACAAATATAACCATTGTTAAATATTAAATTACTCGAATAACAGTTAAAGAATCTGAAAATTATTATAATTAAAGAGGATAAATTAGTAAAAAATAAATCATAAAAATATTTTAATTCAACAATCTTAAAAAATTGGTTCAAACTTTTACAAGTAGTGTGATTAATAATGAAGTATAGATACATTAACTTTGAATCTCAGAAAGATTACGGATTCTGCTATCTCTTGCTTGTGTTTCAGATATTTTAATCTAATTGTTTAGGATCCAAAAAATATTTGAGATTCAATTCAGATTTTACAACAATAGTAAATACTACAAATCTCACAAAAGCAAGAAATACGCTCCTATTTGAGACTTAAATAATTGGTGGGAGGGGTTTGTGTTTTTTTTTTTCACTCTTTTCCAGTAAGGTTTCTACTGCAAACTACTTTTTTTTTTCATTCTTTCAAAATCTGTAATGTGTTCTTTTGAGCTTCTTTTACTTTTTTCTTTAAATCAACCACAGAGACTTTCTCCCAACTCTCTTCTCTGAATGCACATCAACTGTCAAATCGCAATATTGCATGAAACTTTGATTTTCATATCAGTACAGTATAGAAGAACAAGCACAATGGATTTGAAAATTCGAAAGGAAATTTTATGACTTATGATTTGAATCCATGGCCTCCATTCTAACTTGATTAGGAGCTCCTCCTGGCATCCGAATCAAGCAACCAGGAACAGTAGCAACACTGGAGCATATTATATTAGAAAAACGATCATGTAGCCTGGAGGCAAATACAATGGCAGAGGGCAGCAGATCTCAAGCTTTTGCAAACTCTCTGCGATTGTAGAAAGAAGGGCGGCAACAAATGCTCTTCACGACTCCTCTGTGATTTGAGTCTTTATCGAAGCTTCTGCCCTTTCTCTCCGATTTTGGAAGAAAGGGCAGGATGAAAAAATTGACTTTTCATTTTGCGTTTCGTTTTATTTTTTATTTTTTTTTAATTCAGAAAGCTTTAACGGAAGCTTGTTCCGTTAACGTTTACTTACATGCTGCGCACGCGGGTAAATTGAACATGTAGCGACCATCTCACGGTGCAGTAGGAGATAACCGGACGCTTTATAGCAGTGGAAATGGACTCGTGAAAAAAAGGCTTTGATTCAGAGTAATTGGTTAAAAATTTTGTTGGGTCAGAAAAATAATACAAAAAGATGTTTCTGAAGAAACGCTTTCATCCAAAACTGCTTTCAAAAATGTCACCAAACACCCCCAAGCATTAAGTAAAATTCTCTTTCGAATCTAGGAATGGCTTCATGACCCTCAGGAAGCTAAGTCAAACGAGGGGGTTAGATTCTTTGTATAAATTGATTTGATTTTAATGATCATATTCTTTATTTTAGTTCCTAATGATGTATATTGATTATATTAATATTCAATGCATGATGAATATGTATTAAGAATTGCATTAGAAGGGCTCTGATCAGGTGCGGGTGAATACATACAACACTTTATTGGCCACCCACACATGTCATCTGAAACTAACCATAACCCCCGCACATGTACTAAGAATTTCAGCTTCCTCTTGAAACTAACCATTACCACTTACAAATGCTTCAAAATCCGGATTAACCCTGTACAAAGTGTCATCTGATGTAACATTTTTTTTTACAAACTTGAAACTTATAATTTCCGAAATTTTGAGTATTTGATAGATGGAGCTGTAAGTTTGTGACCATATACGATATATTTCGGGGCGAACTCTAATATGAGTCCGACCCATTGACATCCCTAAGCCGTAGGCCACATTGGAACATGTCATAAAGAATTGGTCCAAATCTTGCCTCAGCATGTCAAGAAAGTAGTCCAAATCATGTACGACATTTAAGCGTGGCATTTTCTGCACCACGGCTGATTCACGTGTTCTAGCTTTAAAGTTATGAGTACTTTCCTCCAATAATTATTTTACAATATTAGTTTAAATATATGTAAATTTTAGTTCTTATAACTTATAGGACAATTATACTTTGATCTCATCAGTTGTTAATAATTACAGTTAGATCTCTCGAGGATTTTAAAATTAGATCGACACCCTTCGTCAAAAAATCCTAAGGAGAAAGATTTAAATAACTTTTAAATAAAGTAAATAAACCTCCAGTCTAAAACATCACTTAGTCTGTCAGCTAAAAAGTCATCATATTCTCATCCTCACTTGAATCATTTATCAAAGAGTAAAAAACTAAAATAAAACACATCAAATGAACGAGGAAAAGCTATTTATAAGGGGTATATTGATAATGACGAATTTGTAACATCAATTTCACACAAGTTTTAATGAGCAACGTCACTATCCTATCGTCATTTTTAATAAGACAAAATTTTATTTAGATTGGTTAGAAAGCAGATATTTATAAGACGGTAATAAGTCGGTGAGGTTTTCACCATGTGCTTTCCGTTCTGAGAATCCGTCTTAAGACTACCTGTTTAGAGGGCAATTCACTGTATTTTGCTGAATCCGTTATTTCGAAGGAGAACTCCCTTTGGCGACTATTTTTCTTCCAGTAACGTTAGTACCACTGTACCCTTACCAGGTGATCAATGTATTCTCGAATTACCCATGTAGAGAATGTCTCGTCAAGGAATTCATTTTCATGATCAATCGTCACGGTAAGGAGGAGATTACCTTGAAATCCATTAAGGTTTAGAGCTATAGTAACCAATCCGAGTGCCTTCTACTTGGATGAACTCAGAAGTTGACAGTTGAATTCCTATAAGGTAAAGGGAGAGGATGTTCTCAAAGTCCGGGCGAAACCAGTCTTCCAGGAAGTACGACTAAAGATGGCGTGCTTTCAACTTCTAAAGTCCTTTCCACTGAGGATTTGCTTTCTGGAAGTGAAAATCCCAAGATATGACTCGAAATCAGTTCATAAGAATGAATGAAAATGACTTCGAGTCCCAGTTGGTAAGTCGGATGCATAAAAGACAACATTCAAGAGGGTAAACCCAAATTTGCATCCCTCGAGGGGTCGGAATCTGTAGTCTTTTTGGGGTGACCTTGACGAATTGACCCTCTCGAGGTGGTTAGCCTGGAATTCATCTCATGAGGAAGGAATATTCCTCCTTCGAATTCACCCTTAGCAGAAAGAAAAATACGTCCTTCGAATTGACCATCTAGAGGTGGTTAGCCTGAGAATGACCTCCTTCGGAATTGTCCATCAAAATTGTTCCCTGTACCCGTCCGTCAAGGTTGTCTCTCGGATGTGTTTGTCGAGGTTGTCCCTCGGATGTGTCCGTCGAGGTTGTCTCTCGAATTTTTCCGTCAAGGTTGTCCCTCGGATTTGTCCGTCGAGGTTGTCCCTCGGATGTGTCCGTCGAGGTTATCCCTCGGATGTGTCCATCGAGGTTGTCCCTCGTGCCTCTTTGAATGAGAAGGGATATATCTGCCTTGTGATCCTTCAAGACAAAACATAAAGAGTGGTCCTTCGAAGTCTATGGATGTGATCCAAGAATGACTCCTGAGTTAGAAGGTACAAAAAGTTCGCTCGAGGATCTTTCCTAGCATAAAAATACCTTTAAAATGTAAAGGTAGGGAATAAAATCTCTCGAAGGCTGTTCTAGAGAGCAAATAGATTTGACTTCGAGGACTTATGGAGGTTTTAACTATATGAGGTGTTTATTAGGGGTAGCATGCCCCTAAATACATCCTTCGAGTAAAATGAGGTCCGTCGGAGGAAGAGTAAGATTCTCA
>JAUPMG010047441.1:0-14025 GCA_031762675.1 Pachysandra terminalis | reverse complement strand
CTAAATGATAGGTTTTAGTGTTGTATTTTAGTAGCTTTTGGCGATATAATGTAAGTTAGAAGTTTCCTTCAGGTTCTATAAGCAAAGGACAGAAAAACCCCTTGATTTTGGTTTGTTCACAACGTTCGGCTAGCACTTAGGTGCGCCGAACGAGTCGCCGAACTTGAATTTCTGGGTTGTAGGCGGACATATCGGTGTGCCGAAAGGTCGCTGAGGTTGAATGTCAGCCGAAGAGGTCGCCAGAGAGGTTCGAGGCGCCGAAATTGGTTTCTGTGCGCCGAAAGGGGCGCCGAAGATGTGTGTGTTGGATTGGTCGCTGAATCTCAGGTGAGTTCTCCGAGAGGGATCTCAGTGCACCGAAGACTACGCCGAGACCTCGCCGAACCTGTAGAATGGATCAAATTAATCAAATAATGGTAGTATGCCTTTGTAGAGTAGAATAAATGAATGCCATGCTTATATATATAATGTTGTGTGAGTTTGTATAGTAATTGTGCTAGTACCATGATATTAGATTATAAAACCTATTTTGCCGAATTGTGGTGTTCCATGTTTAGGTATAATAATATGCATGTTCTAACTAGATTCTATTGCACCTTGTACACAAGTTGGTAGGTAATTCTGTTTGTATGACTTGTGCACATGCCATGTTGTTTGTACAGTATTATTTCCGTAACTTTGACTAATAAAGTGAAATATACAAATGTGGAGACTTGATTTGGACTAGACAAATACTAGTAATGGTTCCCTCATGGTACAATAACCATGCAGTGAGGAAAAGTGAGAGGTGGACAAAGATGGTCAATGCTATATGACAATGTTATACCTGGCACATTACACAAGAATGTTTTAAGAATGGTTATGATGAATTGTGATGTATGCTTTGTGTGAAGTGTTGTGATTACACCCTGTACACTAATACCTGAATGCTTAGTTAGCGTGCACCTCATCACATGCATAGCGTTAACTCTTGACCATGGAGGTCTATAAGTAACACCTTGTCCATGAGTCTACTGTTTGAGGACTCCCGAGTCAATACAGGAGAATATGGTGACCTGGAAGTCATCATAAGTGAGGAGACTTAGATGAGGTGGTTGAGGGACTGATCATCCCAATAGACCAATGGTTGGTTTCTCCCACAGTGTGGGATGCAATTTAGGCATAGATCCCAAGAGACATGAGGAAAGATGATAGGAGAGGGCTCCTTATAGCAGTAAGACCCAATATTTGAATCATGTAAATGAGTGAACTCTTATCATTGATCAGTGATTCATGGTTTATGGTTCTCTGAGGAAGATCTGTGTGACACCTTGGGATTCGTCTCTATGATCGAAAATAAAGTGAGGCGCTTGTGTCCTCTAGGTTGAAACTGCTAGAAACTATGATCCGGTACATAGAATAATCTGCTATTCAGTCCATTTATTTGGGGGTGATGACTATGTGTACACCCTGGGATAGGACGATTGAGATCATATGCTGGAACCATCATTAACTATCACAGAGTAGAAAGGTTCTTATCTTTGGGTCTTGGCCTACCCAAAGGTGGATCGGTCTACCTTAATAACGACATAGACCCATTGTAGATTAGAATGTTTGCATAGTTCACAAGTGGTGAATAGTTGTAAGGTAGCTGCACCGCATGCATTTAATTTTGTGTGATTGTTGTAAGAGCAGTAAGTATTGAGAATTGTATATTCTCTAGGGCAGTCTTATATATTCCTGAAAGTATCTTTCTTACTGGCTAGTGTAGCTCACGCTTTATAGCGATCACCATTTCAGGTATGTTAGACGAAGATCGAGATGAAGTCCTGGATGGAGACGCGACTGTGATTCTTACTTATTGATGTACTGTAATAATTAGTAATGGTTTTTAATGTAGATCTCCATTGTACAAACGTTATTTAGTTTTCATCCACTTATGGATTGTAGTATATCTCTTTCTTTCAAATGTTATCGTAAGGATTTATATGTAAGTTTTGCCTTATAAACTTCCTTTGATGAATTTCCAATATTTATAATCTTGCTACTCTGATAATTTATCTACTAAAGGCGTTAGTCGTCTTTAATATATTTGGTTAGGTTTCTACTGATACTAATAGTAGGAATTGATTTGAAAATACTAGACTAGTGTAATTTCCGCTGCCTATATAATAAATAATCGTATTGGATATTACTTAAGAATTTTAATACCTCAAAATTTTCAATCTTACTTAATATCCTTTATATATTTAGCCTGACTTGGCTAGATATCGCCTTGCCACTCCAGCTTCGGTTGGGTAAGGGTTGTGAATCCAAATTCTGAACCTCCAATGAGGACTTCTGGTTTGGGTTGTGACCGAACCTTGTCAGTCTTGAGGAATGATGTTTGCCCAAGGATCCGCACGTTAGTGTAAGCTTGGAAGATGGTATGCTATCCCACGGATCCACACGTTGGTGTAAGCTTAGGAGGCAGTGAGGCCATATATATATACCTTTTGTTGGGTTGTGAAGATGTATGAATCCCTGAGGGATACCATAGGTGGCTGCAAATCTTGGCTAAATGGTCTGTGATCAAAAATAAGTGGGGGAATTGTGCCTCCTAGGTTGAAAATCCTTAAAACTATTATGTCCACATAGAATGGTCCTATCCCTTAGTCCGTTCATATGGGGGATGCATTTAGGTTGCTGGGACATCCTGGGATACATTCAGGTTGCTGGGACACCCTAGATAGAGATCGAGATCACGTGGGATCATACGATATTTAACCTCTCAGACAGCGTAACATTTCTCTTGCATTGCATATTCTGTGTTGATATTATTATAAGGGCCACTTGCATGAAACAACTGGCATAATTCTCATACTTAAAATCTATGCATGTAGCTGTAGGATTACAGACCACTGAGTAATACTCCTTGAGGATGGGAGAGAACTAATTATTACTTTAATTATAATTGTATGCCACAACTGTACACCACCTGCACAGATTTTCTTATTACACAATTGTACACGTCTGCACTTTTCTCAAATGCTAGAACATAAGTGAATTCATCGAAGGTTTACTCATTCGAGGTTCCAACTTATGGATGTTGTTTAATATTTCAGGTTCAGGAGCATAGTCGTGACACGAGCAGACTCGGGTTGGGTAGCGTACTCTGGTAGATTACTTGGTATAGTTTAGAATTAGACTTTACTTCATTTAGACTTGCTAGATTAGCATATCTATAATAGTTACTTATATCTAACTAGAACTGCTTAGTCTTCCACTTATTTTTGACCATGTTGATCCACCTCCATAGCGATATGGGGTGAAGGTCGCAACTTAATCCGGAAATTTTAAATTTTTGGGTTAGTTTGTGACCAACCGGTAGCAGCGACTCGACCAACCCAACCGAGAAGGGTCAATGTCCTTATTGGGGAGACCAAGAAGTTTGATGTAGGGGTAGCTAATGCAGTTATTGAAGGTATTATGCACACACTTTTTCTGCTTCTGATTTACATTTACTTGCATGAAATTATATGACATGAATTGATTGTGTTACATGTTTTTGATTTATGACATTACTTGAACAACAACATTAATGAAAAGCATAACAGACTTTATTGAGAATTCTAGAAACCTAGCATAGCTTAATTTCGAAGAAGAAATTTCTTTAAGGAGGGTAGTTGTAGTGACCCTAAACCAGAATTCAGGATAAAACTGTAATTAAAAGAAAGCTTGGGAGTGTACCAGAATTCTTTAAACTAATATTGGACTAAATAGTAATTATTTAGAGTATATTTATGATTAATAGAAGTCATGGGGGAGCAAGGAGTAATCAACTGAACTTAGATTAGCTGGACATTAGAGATTCATGTTGGATTCATTCGGAGGAATTAGAATATGCGTGATTAGTTAATTCATCTAGAAGGCTTCTAATTTAAGTTAGATAATTAAGGGACCATAGGGATTAGTATAGATTGAGATTTGAAGGAGAAAAGGAGGTTTCCTAAAACAAATAGAAAGAAAGCTTAGTCAGACATGTTGAAAGTAGAAAGGAGGAAGGAGAGGGAAGGCTATATGAGAGGAAGGTTTAGGAGGGAATCGTCCATAGCAAGAGAAGGAAAGAGAGATATTAAGATCTGGTAGAGAGAGAGAGAGAGAGAGAGAGAGAGAGAGAGAGAGTTGTGTCTAGAATGGCTGGAAGAGGAAGAAGAAGAAGAGAGAGGAAGGACACACTAGGATCAAACGCATATAATCGGTAAGATACATGTTTCCGATAATTCTTATGGAATTCCGGTAGTTGTTAATGATTGATTTCTTATTTACTATTGATTTCTTGAAGTATGAATGTATTTAAGGTTGATTTCATGCCTTATATATGGATTTGACGTGTTGCTGTGAACTTGGTAGGAAAGTAGATGACTTTCCAGATTTGATCATGATATGTGTTTAAATCGTGGATTAAAGCATGTTAAATGTTGTATTGAATGTTTATACATGATTTCGGAGTTATAGATGTTGATTTATGGTGTTTAGAATGCCTAAAATTGAGATCCGAGACCAAAAGAAAAATCCAGAATTGCACAGATCGGCAGACGTCAGTCCACCGACGCCTCTGCCGACAGAGACCATTTTATAGACCAATTTTGTTGTTCGGCAGGCTTCGATCCATCGATGCCTCTGCTGACGACCCAGAGATTCACAGAGATCTCTCGGTCCATCGACCACTCCACCGACAGAGACTTAGTTTTAGTGCATTTTAGGTGTTCGGCAGGCTTTGGTCCACCGATGCCTCTGCCGAAGACCCAATACAGACCCAGATCGGATTTCCAGAATTGTTTGACTTGAGTAACGGATCAATTGACTTGTAGAATGAATGTGGACAATAAATAATGTGTTGCATGTGATAATTGTAGTTGATTGTTCATGTATGCCATGGAAAGGAATCCTGTGATGCCTTCCTAAGGATTGTTCGGGTGAATGGGAGCTCGGACAGCTTTCGAAGCACGTTATCACTGGATATTCGACTGATTGTTGAAAGTATACTTGTGATATGGTTCTAAGGATTGTTTGGGTGTATGGGCCCTGGACAGCTTCCGAAGAACCTTATCACCGACACTTCTACTGGTTCAATTGATGGTTCTGGCGACGGCTGATTAAAGAGATGAAATTGTTGATAGGGATGACTAATCCTTGGGTACGAATTCCCAGAATAGTTAGGGGTGACCAATCCTTGGGTGTGAATTCCCAGAAATGGTTAGGGGTAACCGTCCTAGGGTGTTTAATTCCCTGAAAGGTTAGGGTGACTGTCCTTGAGTGTTTAATTCCCAGAAAAGCAAGAACTAGCTTCGGGAATTGAGCCCAATAAGTTGCGAATCCTACAAAACCACGATGTACACGTGGGATGAATGATGTGGAGATATATTGACCATAAGGTCGTGGACCGAGGTGTTGGTGGAGATTGTGGACCGGCTGATCACCGAATAGTGGAGTGCTACTTGTGCATGTGTGACTGTGCATGTGTGACTGATTGGTATTGATTGATATTGTGGAATTATTGTGCATAACAAACTGGATTGATATGATATGAATTTCATGACATGTTTACTGGTATATGATTTTTTAATAGTGTTGTATTGTTGTTTGGACTAACGTTGTTCTATGAGGATGGTTATCGGAATTGTATCTTATATGGTCATTCCAAGCTCACTGCAACGTTTCATGTTGCAGGTTAGAGTGGACTACAGGTTGGACATGGATGAGAAGCTTGCTTGGATTTTCTTATTTTCTATTTTATTAGTTTAGATTTGATGTAATAGGATAGTTAAGCATTTATTTGGATTATAGGCTTTTATGAAGCCAACTTTGATTTATTTACTATTGTCTTCCGCACTCTGATTTGATTTAACGAAAGCATTATTAGGCTTTTATTATAGTTTGTTGTTGCTAGCCGCGCTCCATGGTTGGGAACCCGAAAGTCTGGCCTCGTGATCTGTGCCACCCACATGGGATGCAGGTATCGGGATATGGGGCGTTACAGATTGCCTTCAATGACATCGAGCATTGCACTAGACGGAGGTAGTATCGCCTTCAACATCGTCGAGCCTCGCTCTAGACAGAGGTAGTATCGCCTTCAACGTCGTCGAGCCTCGCTCTAGATGGAGATATTATCGTCTTCAATGTCGTCGAGCCTCTCTCTAGACGGATGTAGTATTGCCTTCAACCTCATCGAGCATCGCTCTAGACAGATGTATGTATTGTTATGAAGTACCTGTTGATATTAGCTTCATTGCATATTCATTGTGTAGTGTTGATCATCTTGTGATTCCTGTGATAATGGGTCATCATGGTAGCACACTACCTTCTCCCTATATATATATATATATATGTTTCGGCTGTACCTTCCTTGAACCGGTTCCCTGAACCGACCAGGGTTCTTCTGTAGGAAGTTCCCGAGGGTTCTACCCCTCGGTATCAGTGGAGGCTTGCTATGTGTAGATAATAGTCCTGGCACATGGCGGTCTATTATTGGACTTTATGCCTATATCATTTTTCATATTTACATTTTAGTCCCCCTGACCACGACGATTATCTTCAAGATATTGGCGTGGTCATGGTATAGTTTGACTAACATCGTCACTACACACCGATCACTGCCCTTGAGCATTGACGTGGCGTGAAGACGTATCTCTTAGTCGGCAACCTGTTGTGCAGTATTGACATCCCGCTATGTATTATAGAGCCTCGTCTCTAAGTCGGCATCTGGCTTTGGAGTATTGGCATCCCGCCATAGAGTATTGGCATCTCACCATAGGGTATAGAGACGCATCTCTTAATCGGCATCCTGCCGTGGATTATTGGCATCCTACCATGGAGTATAAAGACGCATCTCTAAGTTTGCATCCCACTGTGGAGTATAGGCATCCCGTCATGAAGTATAGAGACGCATCTCTAAGTCGGCATCCCGCTGTGGAGTACAAGCATCCCGTCATGAAGTATAGAAACACATTTCTAAGTCAGCATCTGTCACGCCCCAAATCCGAAATATAGGTTATCGAGGATTGCCAAGGGAATATAACCTTCGGATCCACCATGTGGACGCGGATAGCCATTCACAATATATCACCAATGTCCTGGTTAATCAGAGTCTAAAACCATATCAGCGGAAGTCTTAAGTAAATCAAACCTGTAGCTCAACTCATATCCGTTAAGCTAAAACCCACAAATTAAATAGAACCTAATCTATTACATGTTCACACCCACTCGGGGTCAAAACCAAGTTTATCAAAGTATAATCCATCAAAGTAAATCAAGTATCTGAACTAAAAGAAATTTCCACTCCAGGCCAGCAAGTCAAACGAGCTGATCACCTGTTTCAATTTAAGGGTCAGCCGAAGCCTTGTAGAGAAAACCAAAGAAATTACAATAATTATCTTCATGCATACATAACAACGCGGTTAATTCATATAATTTCAATCAACAAGTAATACCACAGTCAAATGTATTAGCATGCTCATCATCATACTAAATCTCATATATTTAATAGATATATCACATTCAACATTGTAATCCCATTACACATAACAATTACACAAGTAGTAATATCATATCGCAACAATTATTCACATGGTCTCACCATGATAAATCATAGGGTGCACATGATCCCATCATGCATTTAAACCCAATCCTCATAGTCTCACTATGAATCAAACATAACCTACATGATCCCATAATGCCCAATATATATAAACCACATAATCCCACAATGCAAACAATACACCACATGGTCCCACCATGCAACACAAGCAAACACATAGTCCCATTATGCCAAATAATAACCTCATGGCCCCACCATGCCAAACAATAACTTCATGGTCCCACCATGACAAACAAGTAATACATAGTCCCACTATGTAGACAGACAACCACATAGTCCCACGATGTAAACAAACAACCACATGGTCCCACCATGCTACGGCCAATAACTACATGGTCCCACCATGCCAAACAAATATGACCCAATCACAAGCACAAACACAAGCACTAACAATCAACATGTAGAGACACACAAACATTCACTTCAACCAAACATGTGCAATGATCAATGCAATGTAATATGATGCAATTATGAATTATGAGATGTGGATGATGTGCATATGCAATGCAAGGGTAATTAAGCCTAGCCCAATCATATGTTCATTCAACCCATTCTTTAAGGGACTTGCACCCACATGCATGGTAGAATGCACCATTCTATTCTTTAAGGGACTTACACCCACGGTAGAACACACCATTCCTTTACCTTTATTCTTTAAGGGACTTTCACCTCATGGTAGAATACACCAATAGACCAAACCATTCCTTAAGGGAATTTCACCACACGGTGGAACACATCGGTATACCATACCGTTGCTTAAGGGACTTTCACCACACGGTAGAACACACCAGTACACAATCATAGTCAATCCCATTGACTACCAGTGGATGCTCCCAGCACCTCACAACCATACAAAATCAATATCTAGTCAATCCCATTGACTACCAGTAGATGCTCCCAGCACCACTCACAACCATACAAAATCAATATCTAGTCAATCCCATTGACTACCAGTGGATTCTCCTAGCACCACTCTCAAACACACAGTGAATGCTCCCAACACCACTCACAAACATAATCCAAACATCATAATCAATCATACACAGTAGTGGATACTCCCAGCACCACTCATACATCATACAAATCAACATTGGAACCAATCATAACATAGAATAGTGAATGCTACAAGCACCGCTCAAACCACTCAGTTCCTATGCAAACATTGCTAACCATCCAACCTTATCTTGTAGTCCAATATCTAAGTCCAAACTAATTAAAGTCAAAATCTCCTTATATCTCATCCAACACTGCCCTATTTTCCTGAATTTCAAATCCCATCATACACTTTTTAATATTCGACCTTTATCGTCTCTTTTGGAGCCAAACCAACCTCATACACATGTATAAAACCTCTCAATGGAATTTTCCCCATAATTTGGCTCCATTTGGGGCTCGGTAGATCCTTCGTATCTGTCGAGGTTCCTACCGAGAATCTCAGTAGATCATCTACCGAGCCTCGGTAGATTATCCCGAGAGCATGTATTTTTTTGGGACTTTCGGTAGATGTCTCGGAATCTATTACCGAGAGTCCTACCGAAAGCTAAATTTAGCCCAGAACTGGGTTTTCCTCCTAGGGCGTCGTGCCCATACTCTCAAACACACATTTTAACACTTCCAATCATCAAATACCAACTTCTAATCATCATGTAATTGATAAAAACCTAACTATCAATCTAGACTATATATGTAAATCTACAATACATGATGATTAAGTTTACTGTATCCCACCGTGGAGTATTGGCATCCTACCATGGAGTATTGGCATCCCACCATGAAGTATAGAGACGCATCTCTAAGTCGGCATCCCACTGTGGCATATTGGCATCCCACAATGAAGTATAGAGACGCATCTTTAAGTCGGCATCCCGTCGTTGAGTATTAGCATCCCGCTATGAAGTATAGAGACGTATTTCTAAGTTGGCATCCGTCGTGGAGTATTGACATCCTGTCATAGAGTATAGAGACGCATCTCTAAGTCGGCATCCCGCCGTAGAGTACTGGTATCCCACTATGGAGTATAGAGACGCATCTCTAAGTCGGTATTCCGCCATGGAGTACTGACATCCCACCATGGAGTATTGGCATCCTGTCATAGAGTATAGAGACACATCTCTAAGTCGGCATCCCACCGTAGAGTACTGGCATCCCACCATGGAGTATAGAGACGCATCTCTAAGTCTGCATCCCGTTGTGGAGTATTGGCATCTCGCCATGAAGTATAGAGAAACATCTCTAAGTCAGCATCCTGCCGTAGAATATTGACACGCCTCGATGAAGTATAGAGACGCATCTCTAAGTCGACATCCCGCCATGTAGTACTAGTATCTCGTCATGGAGTATAGGGATGGTCTTGTGATAATATGATGGTCATAATCGGCGTACATTATTTGCCTCCAGGGCCAATCCCTAAGTACTATGATATGTTTTTGTCATTCCCCTTTTGTTTTTTTGTTTTTTTGGGGCTTTGGTACATATACCAGTCCCCACGGGACTGGATAATATTAAGTCATAATGGTAGTGTCTGGTGCCACCTCATCCACAGGATGGGAGCTACCTTCGAGGTCCCCTAGGGCCTTATTGACAACCATCAACGTCCCCTACTCCTGGGGTTTGGTGACAACCATAGTAGTCCTCACAAGACTTAATTTTATTTTTTGAAATAAATAATAATTAGTTTCCTGGCGCCACCTCACCAGTAGGTGGGGAGTGCCATCAACATCCACCTGCTCCTGGGGTCTGGTGACAGCCATCAACATCCCCCATGCTTCTGGGGTCTGGTGATAGCCATAGTAGTCGTCACAAGACTTAACTTTATTTTTTGAAATAAATAATAATTATTTTCTTGGCGCCACCTCACCCGCAGGCGGGGAGTGCCATCAACATCTCCCTTGCTCTTGGGGTCAGGTGACAGCCATCAACGTCCCCTACTTCTAGGGTCTCCTGACAGCCATAGTAGTCCTCACAGGACTCAACTCTATTTTTTGAAATAAATAATAATTATTTTCCTGGCGTCACCTCACCCGCAAGCAGGGAGTGCCATCAACGTCCCCCTTACTCTTGGGGTATGGTGACTGCCATCAACTTTCCCCTTGCTCCTGGGGTTTGGTGACAGCCATAGTAGTCCTCACAAGACTTAACTTTACTTTTTGAAATAAATAATAATTATTTTTCTAGCGCCACCTCACCCACAGACGGGGAGTGCCATCAACGTCCCCCTTGCTCTTGGGGTCTGGTGACAGTCATCAACGTCCCCCTGCTTCTGGGGTCTGGTGACAACCATAGTAGTTCTCACAGGACTTATCTTTATTTTTTAAAATAAATAATAATTATTTTCCTAGCGCCACCTCACCCGCGGGTGGGGAGTGCCACTAACGTCCCCGTTGCTGTTAGGGTCTGGTGATAGCCATAAACTTTCCCCTCTGCTCCTGGGGTCTAGGGACAATACTATCAATTCCCACAAGACAATTTATTTTTTTTAGGTAAGGCGTCAGTTGTATCATAGCCATGATGCCATGGGTTAAAAAAAGTTTTTTTTTTTTTTTTTTGCTTGGAGGTAAGGCGTCACTTGTATCATAGCCATGATGTTATGCTGACATTATGGGTTAAAAAAAAATTTTTTGTAGGTAAGGCGTCACTTGGATCATAGCCATGACGTGATGCTGATGTCATGGGTTAAAAAAAATTAGGTAAGGTGTCACTTGTATTATAGCCATGATGTCATGCAGACGTCATGGGTTAAACAAGTTTTTTTTTTGTATGGCGTCACTTGTATCATAGCCATGACGTCATGGGTTAATCTTTTTTTTTTCTTTGAGGTAAGGCGTCATTTGTATCATAGCCATGACGTCAGCATAACGTCATGGATTAAAAAAATGTTTTTTTTAAGAGTAAGCACCACCTCATCCGCTTTGGAATTGGCTTCCGACGCCCGTACCAACTCCCACAAAGTTGGGATATGCCTTTGACGCCCCCTGCTCTTGTTATTTGACGTCTGTACCAGTCCCACAGAACTGGTAAAAAAATATAAAATATCATCTTCTTTTTTTCTTTAGGGCATCACTGCCCGATCCTCCTCGGGACGGATCATCTTTTGGACCGATTTTCCTCAGGATCAATCGTCCTCGGAACCGATCCTCCTCTGGATCAATCCTCCTTGTGACCGATCCTCCTCGGGACAGATCCTCCTCGGGACCGATCTTCCTCGGGACCGCTCCTCCTCGTGATGACTCATCAACAGGACCAATCCTCCTCGAGACCGATCCTCCTCGGGATCAATCCTCCTCGTGGAATTTGTTGAAACCATCAATAGCTAGTCCTCCTCGAGACTTTTCTAAAATCATCAATAGCTAGTCCTTCTTGGGAATTTGCTGAAATCATCAACAGCTAATGTATGCGCGCATACTTTCCTTATTCTTGCACTGTTTTGATCAATTCCATAATCTGCTTGGTCTTTCTCTCATAGGTGCAGCTCATCGGCCATGCTGGCTCTTCCTTCAAGCGCACAACGCCCTATGGGTAGTCCCCCAGTTCTTGTTCCAGATGAGGAAATACCGACCTCTGATCATGAGGTTGAAGGAGATGAAGGAAAGGATGCCGATGAGGGCTAAACTTATGACTCTTGCCCCATCAATATTGAAGTTGATTTACAACATCGCAGCCTTCGCTCGAGTAGGATGGCGTCAGTGGCATCAGTCTCTCCTAGTACTTCCCTTACATCACGCTCGGCTGAGAGGGGTGATATTTTGATTTCTCTTGCTAGTGTATGTTTTATTCTAAGCATATATCTTTCTTATGTGAAGTAATCGTCTCATCTCTTCCAGGTGAGTCCCCCAGGCATCAATGTCCTCCTACTCCTAGTGTTGGGGACGCTACTAGATACTCCCTTTGCAAGGGAGGAGACTCCTATTGCTTCTCTGGTACCTTCGAGGAAGAGATCATTCAAACAACAAATGAGGAGTGATCTTCGCGCTTCCTTAGTGTCAACTCTTCCTAGACAAGTGAGGGTGCTTGATCCAATCATGAGTGTACCCTTGGGATCTTCGATCCTTGATGAGCAGGGCGTTCCTGTTATTGACGCCTCTAGTGAAAGTTGTCATTCTCATGATTCTATTGATGATGGACTCTTGGATCTGGGAAGTGTGGATGCTTATGCTGGTCCATTCCTTCCTCCCATTGAAACGGACACTCGCTTCATGTTCGTAAGGAAGATGTACATCCCCTCCGGTTATGACTCTACTCTTTGAAGGATCACTAACTCCTATGGCGATCTTGGTACTGTAATGACTTTCTCCAATCCTAGCTTTCGAGCCTTTTCTACTCAGGTGTATGTCCGCTGGTTGGACGTCTGTTGGAGACAAAGGTCTCTGCTCTTACCATGGAGGATTTCCATGACATGCGGAAGGAGCTAGAGGATCCCTTAGCAGCTGGGATGGAGCTAGATTGGTTGATAGCGGACTTGGACGTCATGGAGGAACCTCTAGAGTTCTTCACATGCTACAGAGAGTTGAAGGTTTCCCCCACTACAAGTCAAGACTTGGAATCTCATATGACCAACTTATTTGAATCACCTTCCCTTACTTTCGATCTATTGCGAGTAGCATCGGTTCTCGTCGCTCATAGCCTATAGAGTATGTAGGAGACTTAGGCAATGTGTCTGGAGTATTTTCCAACTCATGAAAATCACCTGGTAAATCCTCTTCACGTCTCTCTTCAACAGCGTGAAGGGATGATGCTCTGGCTTGCTCTAAGGCTGTCGTCTTACTCTTCAGTATTGGCATTCTTCTAATGGTGAGCAGTAGGTAAGAGACTTAGTCCCCAGTGGAGTCGTCAAAATGTGGTGGGTGGTTTTTTGAAGAGTTACCAAGTATGATATTACTGATCGACGGGAACCTAAATCAACAGGTGACCGTATCCCGTCTTTAGAAGAACCAAAGAGTAGAGCTGGTGGATCGTCTATCACCAGTTGAACCAGGCTAAGGAAAATAATGGGTCAAGGTGTTAGAGATTCTCTAACCCTTAGGGCTCTACTTGGGATTATGACTGAACCTTTTGCGGGCTGCCAACGTACCCAAAAAGGGATCAAGTCAAACGTAGTTCAAGGTCTGGTAATTTTGGTAGAGGTCTCCACCTTTGTGATTTCTCCTCTCCTTTTTCATTATCCCTGAACGAGGGAAGTGAGCTAGTATTTATAGCTTTTGCAAGAGAGTTAACTGTAGTTAGAATTTCTAGCCACCATTTCTGAAGGTGGTTAAAACGTTCACCTGGGGTAAGTGTTGGTGTCACGACCCGAACCTGAAATTCCCGATTACGTAGGTTTTCCAATCCAAGTGTAACCTTCATCCCGTATTCCTACGAGAGTGGCTACCCAAATTGAATCATAAGCGGAAGTCCTGAGCAGTTCTAGTAAG
>JAUPMG010047430.1:0-14025 GCA_031762675.1 Pachysandra terminalis | reverse complement strand
CTTGCAGCCGACTCTACACAAGGCATATGAGAATATTCCCTTTTTGCCAAAGATGCCAATATGTACACATAAGTGTATTCTAACAATTCAATGCTTCTAAGTTGAAGACATATACGAAAATACCGTCATGCATATGAGAATACTTCCTCATTGCCAAATATGCCAACACATACACATAAATGTACTCTAATATATTTGAATATATGTAGATGGTGCTAAAAATCTGTATTCAAATAATGGTGCTTATGGAGTAGTATGTATTGATTCTTCGGGTTGTATAATGGCAGCGAAAGGAGAGCATGGAACATTCACATTAGCAGAAGAAGTTGAAACAACAGCAGTTGAAGAAGGTCTCAAGTTAGCCGTGAGTAAGGGTTGGAGAAAGATAGAACTTTTTGGAGATGCAAAGAAAATTCTAGAATTTTTGCAAGGGAAGGAGACTAGCATCTATTAGAGAATTGAAGCTTGTTCAGATCTCAGATTTTACTGCACTCTTTTGAGACTAGTAGGATATGTTTTTGTGGAAAAAAGGGGAATGTGCTAGCACATGAAGTAGCAACTTTTTGCCTTTCTAATGTATGTGCAGTAAATTGTAATAGTGTTTTATTAAACTACCTGGTCAAATGGAGAATTCCTGGTTCAGACATGGCTGTACACGGCTGTACATATGATATTAATGAATGCTAATATTAATGTTGACTACAAAAAAGAAAAAAAAAAAAAGAAAAAAAAAAAAAAAAACAAAATACCTATATACACAATTATATGGTATATACACAAAGGGTCATAGTGGAGTAGAGTGACTTGAGAGTGCATTTCTTCAAGCCATCCCTACCGCATACGAAAGATCGTGACATGCAAAATAATTTTATGTCCGGCCAGGGTATTTCTTATCTACCTAGACATCATTTATCATAGGACATATTAATGATATGTTTGTGTGGCCGGTGGAATCTATACCTATAAAACAGACATATCTAGATTTAAATGAGACATATCTAGATTTAAATGGTGTTCGGATACATAACAAATACCCTGATATAAAATTAATTTCCAAAATAAATAAAAGTACAACAATCTAAAAGGGAGGAAAATTTATTGCCGCCCAAATGTACAAAGCTTCCTTCTGCAAACAGAGCTTCGTCTACAATATCTCATTAATGTTTAAGAAGAAAGAAGAATACTTACAAAGTTTTTACTGTTTTTTTTTTTTTTGGTCTTAACCACGTGGTGTCTCCACACCCACTTTGGGTGTGGAGAAAGGCAATACATCATTTTCTTTGGTCAGAGACTCCCAGCATAATAGAATTTCAATCAACAGTTATTCCTATTTTGACCCTACCAAACTGAGGATATACCAAAGAAGGACTTAACATTATTCATTTAAATCCATTATTATATAAAGCCACCAATATTGACGGACTTACTCTAGAGTCCATACACCACCATTCTTGAATTCATACTACCATGGCTGCACATACCGAGTTTCAGAAGCCTGAAGGTAAATTTTCTCGCGAACTTAGTTACTCCGAGGAAGGACGACCGGCAAGCGCGGATCGAAAACAAGGGGGATGGAAAACCTTCTTCTTTGTCACAGGTTAATTTCTCCTTTTCTTCCCTCCCTCACATTGTAACAATGTTTTTATGTCCATATCAATTGATTTTATTATGATCTTAGCATAGTTATATATGTGTGCTTGGGCAGGAGGTACTATGGGTCTAACACTTGCAAGCAGCGGGTGGATGTCGAACCTGATCGTCTACCTGATCGGAAAATTCAACGTGAAGAGCATCAATGCCACACAGATTGCCAATGTAATTAGTGGTTGCACCAGCCTCTTTCCGATCGCTGGAGCTATCCTCGCAGATTCCTTCATGGGATGTTTCTCAGTCATTACCATCTCCTCATTTGTGTCCTTGCTGGTAATAATAATCTCAATTATACAAGCCAATGGACTAGTGTAACTATATATTCAAATTTGTTAACTCTATCGTAACTCTGTTAACTATGATTAATATAGGGTATGGTTATGTTAATATTAACCGCGACCGTCGAGTCCTTGAGGCCTCTTCCGTGCCCCAACGGGTCGGTTACATGCGAAACCCCGTCCAAGCTTCAATATGCATTCCTCTACACTGCCATTGCACTAGCATCGCTCGGTCTCGGAGGCACACGATTTACGGTTGCTACGATGGGAGCTGATCAATTCGACAAGGCCGATGACCAAGGAACCTTCTTTAATTGGTACTTCTTCACCTTGTATTCGGCTTCTGTACTCGGCTTCACTGCTATAGTCTATGTTGAGGACAATGTGGGTTGGGGATGGGGGTTTGGCTTGTGCTTCGCCGCGAATGCGATCGGATTAGGGGTTTTGTTAATGGGAAAGCGTTATTATCGCCGTGTTAAGCCTCAGGGAAGCCCATTCATAAGCATAGCCCGTGTAATTATTGCGACAATTAGGAAGCGGAAGCTACCGATATCGCTCGAAAGCAAGGATTACTATTACTACGGTCACAGTGAAGGAACAACAATGGTGCAATCTCCAGCTCCAGCTCCAACTCCAAGCTTCAGGTATGAATTTGAATAAATCTTTTTATTTAGCTTGACTGTAGAGTGTTAGGACTTCTCTATATCTTCTATATATCTTAGTTTTAATCCAAAAAGATAAGAAATAATTCCATAACAAAAAAATCTTAAAATAAAAGTACCAACAAAATAATATTAATATTTTATTAAAGATAATAATTTTGAGAATTTGGAATGGATTATTGCATGAAGTGACCTGGCTTGTGCACTTCACTTGGCTGAAAAAAGTGGGGAAAATAAGCCATTATACCAAAAAAACAAAAAAACAAGTCAAGAAGAATACTGTGTTCATGTGTTTCAGTAATGGTTATAATGAAAGCACCCTTGACTTGTAAGCAAAGCCTGTAATCCACTGTACACAATGCACTTATTGCTTGGCATTCAGCCACATTTTGGAAGCAAAATAAGTGTAAATGAGTTGGCTAATATGTGTATATATAATATCTAAACACACATAAATTAAGCTTTTATTTTTTTCTTTTTCTTTTTTTCTTTTTAATTTTTTTAAACTTGCATGAGTGACTAAAAAAATGTTTTCAAAGGAGAATGGATCAATCTATAAAGTTGCTTTAAAAATGATTGATTGAACAAATCTGGTTGATGTGATGATATTTTCTTACTCGGTTGGTTTGTTCTGATTGGCCGATTTTCAAAGTGGAGATTCTTTTATTTTTATTTTTGACTTTATTCTTTCTTTTTCTATTTTTTTTTTCATGGGACTGTTGCTAGTGGAGATAATTCTAAGCAGATAAGTGGTTTCAGTGGATAGAGATCGTCTCTGGCTTTTCCGGTGACTTTCAATGTGGCATGGCTTGTGATTGGCCCACCCACGGTTGGTCTATATAAAGCATTTTTTAGAAAGGTTTCGTGTACAAAAGTGACAGACCGGCAATCAAATTTCAAATTAAAAAAATTGATCAGATCGGACTGGTTGGCAGCGGACCAGTCTAGATCGAAACGGGTATGGACCGTCCAATCCACATTAAAAAACAAAAACAAAAAAACAAAAAACAAAAAACACGGGACTGCAATCGATTGTATCAGTCCGATCCAAAACCCTGCGATACAAAAGTTTGCATCGCACCTTTGGGAGCGGATGATACAAATCAAACCGGACCGATCCGAAAAATCATCATTTTAGCATACGGTCTTCCCACCCCACAGGATAGAGTCACGAGCTTGGGTCCACTAAATAGATTTGGCAGCTGTAGAAGATCCCAATCCAATTACATGTACACATGTGAAATTGAAAATTAAATCTGTTAAGAGATAATGGGTGGCTCACATTTACTAATCTCTAGAACCAAGGTGAGGGACCTGGGATAACTTGGGATAGTAACATGGGGTTAGGGGTGCAAGTTGGGTCAGATTTTTTCGCCGTACGATAAGAGTATATTGGAGATTTTCTCTATACATTGGGTATGAGTATAAATTGTAACCCTAATTCGTTTTTTGACATAATGAAAACTTTTTCTCTCATGTGAACGTAATTTTTGCCGAATCATATATATTTGTGTGCATTGTTTGATCTTCGTTTTTATTACGTTTATTATTTTTTTTGGTCTTAACCACGTGGTGTCCCTACACCCACATAGGTGTGAGACTAATCCACATTCGGGTCATGAGAAGGTAAACTCCTGCCCACGAGTGCTTCTAGTGGGACTCGAACTCCAGACTTATTATTATTTCTTCATTCCAGTCAACAAAATGATTTTATTGTTATTCTCTTAATAGTTAGGATTGGTTTTTTTTTTTTTTTTTAATCTTTTTTTAGGATTTAATATTCAATCTCATAATTGATGAATTTCATGTAGATTCTTGAACCGCGCAGCACTGAAGATCCAAGGATTCACTGAATCAGACGGCTCAATCGCAAAATCATGGAGACTATGTACGGTGGAACAAGTAGAAGATCTCAAAACCTTAATAAGAATCTTCCCACTATGGTCAACGGGTATTTTCTTGAGCACTCCTATAGGGATACAAAGCAACCTAACAGTTCTTCAAGCCCTAACCATGGACAGACACATTGGGCCCCACTTCAAAATCCCAGCTGGATCATTCCTAGTCTTCACCCTTGTATTCTCAGCCATCTTTCTCTCGATCAATGATCGATTTCTATGTCCTATGTGGCAAAAGCTGACGCGTCGATCCCCGACACCCCTCCAACGCATAGGACTCGGCCACATCATCAATGTTGCTGGCATGATTGCATCAGCTCTAGTCGAGTCGAGGAGGCTCCATGTGGTCCGGTCGCACCACCTTACTGATGCTGAGCCGGGTTCAATCGTGCCCATGTCTGCATTGTGGCTACTGGTGCCACTGGCCATTGTGGGCGTGGGCGAGGCGTTCCATTTCCCAGGACAAGTTGCACTGTATTACCAAGAATTCCCGGTGTCATTGCGCGGTACGGCGACCGCGATGATTTCGTTGTTGATTGGAATCGGGTTTTATCTGAGTACTGCAGTGATCGATTTGGCCCGAAATTTGACCGGATGGCTGCCGGATAATATAAACAAGGGAAGGTTAGATAACATGTTCTTTGTGCTAGTTGTGATAGGAGTGATAAACTTTGGTTATTACATGACGTGCGCCAAGTTGTACAAGTACCGAAATGTCGAGAAAGATGATGATGCTGGTATTCCCTTGGATGGCTAAGGTTGATGTTATTCCTGAGAAGAAAGAAAGAATACTAATTATTGCTAAGGTTTCAACATAAGATGTGTCTTGTAGTTGTTTTTATCTGGTATTATATATATATATATATATATATATATATATATATATAAGAACTAGTATTAATTTTGTCTTTTTTTTTTTTGTTGTCACAAATGGCATTAGTTTTGATTGGGTTCTGGTTAGGCCGATCCAAATTGAACCCCTAGTCAACGTGGACTAGAATGTCAATGCCTTGCGGCCATCTAGCTAGGTAGGTCCGTTGGACTCGAGTTTGAAAGAAAGGTGAATCCGCCTGAACCCAACCCGGCCACCCTGTCTACGTCTTCTTTGTATGGGTTGGGTTGAGAACACCATTCCGGCCCATTACTGATGGGGAGGAATAGAGCTGTAAGTAGGGCGGGTTGGGTCGGGTTCCAACCAGCTCGGGCTCGGCCCGAACTGAAATCAGCTGACCTGAATCCAGCCCGGACTGAACAAAACCCAAACTGTCTAAACCCGAACCCAATAAATTGAGTTCAGGCCGGCCAGAACTCAATTGCATAATTTGTTTTTGAATCCAAAACCTGTTTAGAATGGAGATGGGCGAAAAACTAGATAATATAAGACTGTGAATGAGATATTCAGACCGAAAACTAGATAATCTAAGAGAGATTCAGATTATCACCCAAAGATAATCTAAGAACAGAAAATCTAAGGTTTTTCCTATCATCAAGAAAGAAAATTCTCGTTTATAGAATGTGAATGAGAGATTCAGATTATCTGCTTTTCGCAACTGAAAACCAGACGATATTAGACTGTGAATGAGAGATTCAGACTGTGACTGACCGAACGAACTTCACCATCATTGAACTATAAATTAATAGCTGATTCAAACTATGAATGACTCATTGAACTATAAATTTTGCACTTAAGATACGAACAAGGCTAGAGAGAGAGAGAGAGAGAGAGAGAGAGAGAGAGAGAGAGAGATGCCTACCGGTGAGATGAACAAGACGTCGTCGACAACCACCTCCGACCTCGCCGGAGATGAATGTTGAACGGAAGGAGAAGGGAGGAGAATGGCTGGCCGTTCTTCTACTCACAACTCTTGAGTTTTAGATTCAATCGATTAGAGTTTTCACTTTTGAGTTCTCTTATTGAATATGAGCTGTTGGATTAAGAATCATCAACGGCTCAATTATCTTCTGGAATAATTGAGCTGGGTTGGCTTGGTTTCCTTGTATTGATGCCATTATCTTTGGGAATAATTGTGTAATTCCATCATGCTTGAAGTTAGGGAGGCTAGAGCATTGTTAGCAAAACGTGATACAAAAAAAAAAAAAAAAAAGAAGAAGAAAAACGAGACGAGAAAATATCAAGTTTAATATGGTCTCTACTAAAAAAGATGAAGTCAAAAAATGGTCAATAAAACAAAAACGTCAAAAATACGTTGATTAAATTGTTCGAGTTTAATACGGCAGAGATCCAAAAAAACAAAATGAAAAAAACGTGAACATAAAAGTGAAACTATTAGTTAATTACCAATAAATTTAAGAAAATATTATAGTATTAGTCTAAAAATTAATTTATATCCTAAATAATTTACATTCACTACTATAAGAAACTGAAATATTACCAATATTTATTTTTTATGAAAATATAATTTAGTATTAAAGTGAATAAAAAATAAAACATTAATTAAAGTCCATTTCTTTTTTCATCTCTTTATTAAAAGCCTTTTTTTTTTTTTTTTTTTTTATTCCATAGTAAGTCTAGAGAGTTAGTAGACTTTGAATCACAATAGCACTAGATAGAAAAGATTAGAAAAAAAAAAAAAAATTTTAAACCTCTAAATGAAAATAACACATCAAAAGATAAAAAATAATAAAAAGATTCAATAAAACAATGAAAATAACACAGCTAATAAAAAGATTCAATAAAACCTTGAATCATGGAAAATAAATAAATATAGTTATTTTTTCATATCCAAAAATGAAAGACGACAAGTTTTTTTGAAGAGTTAAAATGTATAAAACATGTTTAATATGTTTTAGTGAAAAATAAGCCTTTTTTTTCGTTACATAAAGTTTTCAACGGAATTTAAAGCATTTATGCATCAAAACGTGTTTTTTTGAAAAACAAAACGAGTTTTAAACGGTGTTTTGCTAACAGTGGGCTAGAGTTGTACAAACGGGTCTTTCGTGCCGGGCCGTGTCAGTGCTTTGGCCTTTATTTCACCCAATTAAAACTTAATTGTGGCTGTGGTTCAATCGTGATCGGACCGTACCACGTTGTGGACTATGAGCCCAAGTCTGGTACGACACTATAAGGCTTGTCGTCCTGTGCTTGGCACGGGCCTAATCATGCTGGATAGAGTTGGCAAATATGACCCGGCCCATTTATACATCCCTAAGGTAGGCACAATCTCACCCGACCCATAAAAAATACCCGGTGTTTAGCAGGGGCTGGGTCAACGTGGTCTAGAATTTTAATGCCCTGCGGTCCTCTTGGATAGCGATCTGATTGGGTTCGTTGAACTCGAAAGTTTGAAAGAGCTAGAGGTAAATCTGCCTGAACCCAAGCCGATTACCCTGTCTTCGTCATCTTTGTGCTCGTTGAGTTGAGATAACCATTCGGGCCCGTTAGTGATGGGGAGGAATCGTTTAACCCACCGGAACATAATCATCCAGACCCGACCCATTTTCGCTCTATAGTGATGATGGTATCGCGTCTTTCTTTCCTTTTTCGGGTCAAACGAGTTCATAACCTTTCCATGCATGCATGCAAAAACAATTTCATTTCATCAGACTTTCCCTAATTGTTATACGTCCGAAACGGAGCCGGATCTACTGTGCTGAGGAGTCGTGTGCTAAGTGTGTGCTAAGCACCTTGTGGCGACACCTGTCCAAGATGGACCCCACACCCAAACGGCAGCTTAGCTGCGTTTTCAGCCACCGTCAAACGCCATTTGTGTTTGGTTTGGGTGAGAAGAAATCAAAGAGAGAAGTCATTATCTCTGCAACCCATTTTCCCTCCCAAACGAAACCACCGGAAACGCTGTCGACGATGATGAGGTCGAAAAATGGGAAGCTGAGTTCATGAAGATCGATGAAGATAGCCTTTTCGAGTTGATCATTTGTGTTGAATTGAAGTGGGGTGTTGCAGGTGGTGTGATGCTGCTGTTCACAGCAGTAGCAACAACAGGGACGAAGGGACTGAGATGGGTGTTGGTTCGTGGGGTTGAAGATGGAGGCTAAGAGAAGACAGAGGGGTTGAGTGAGTGTGAGAAAGCTACTACCAGAGATGGTGTGTTGGTCGGAGGTCTGTGGAGGTGTGAAGTTCGAAGAGGAAGGTGGTCAGATGATTGGGTGTAGAATGGATGGAGGGGATGTGAATAAAGAATAAAAAGAAGAAGAGAAGGTGTTGCTTGTGAGGCTGCGATGGAGGTTCAGTAGTTGGATTTGCAGGTGGAGACGAGGGAGGAGAAAACGGAAGAGAGAAGGAGCTGCGTGAGAGGGAAGGAGAGAAGTGTGCGGGCGGAGAAAAGAGGAGTAAACGGAAGAGAGAGGTTTGTGGTTTTGTTTGGCGGGAAATTGTTTTCAGAAGCGGCTGAAAACGGAGCTAAGCTGCCTTTTGGGTGTGGGGTCCACTTTGGACAGGTGTCGCTACAAGATGCTTAGCACACACTAAACACACGACTCTGCAGTACAGCAGATCCGGCTCCTTTTTTACAAGATCAAGACGGGCGGAATCGGCAGTCCGGATTGGGAATGACCAGACCCGTTTGGACCCCGATCCCAATACTTTAAACATTGGTCAACTCGTTTGATGCAGAGAAACAAATCAACTGTCGGGTTTAATTGGGTGGTGTAGAGAAAGAATGAGAGCATTTCGTCTGTTTCGAAATGACTGTTTCATCAGCTGTTCTAATAGCTGATGGATGCAACATCAGTTTGAAAGTAGTTTTGAAATTTCGAAGAGGCTTTTCAAAATGTTCGAAATTTGAGAGAAATCCCTCAAAATACTGACGTGGTGTACATCGGCCGATGGAACAGCCACTTTCCGAACAGACGAAATGCTATCAGAAAGAATGATTTTTGAGGAGTAAAGCAAAATATAAATAAATTCCCCGGTTGACTGGTGCAACTGCGGTGGGTCAGCTGGGGCAACCCAGCCTGGTTTGGAGGTGAAATTCCGGGTCGACCAGTCTAGGTTTTAACACATTGCTAAACTGATTTGGCAATGGAGTAGGAATCTTCTGTGTCAACCCAGCCAATGGTCTTCAGTATGTATTGCATTACTTTGGCTGGTCAAAGAATGACAAGCAGCTCAAATAAAAAATAATTAATTAGTCGGATCACGAACCGAACTTACAAATTTGATTTTTCGGTTTGGTCTAATGTTAACCAAACATAGTCAGTTTGGTTTTCAGTTTTATATATCGGTTTCTATTATGGTTGGGCTAAATTTTCGTTCTTAATCACAATAATACGGTTTGGTATTGGTTTGGCCATTAAACCGTGAAATGCACCCCTAGATGATTATGGTGGTCCAATTAGGGCATAAATCCGGATCACGTGAATTTAAAGATGCACGAGAATTGGAATGCATATGAATTGTAAATCTTATGATTTTAAATTTATATGTATTGAAATTCCATTTTTTGGTTGACACACTACTCACACATTAGTTTATCTAATTTGTCTAGTTAGTGTATATTTTTTTTTCGTTACTATTTTTTATTTAGCTCAAGTGATGGATTCTCTTACAAATAGGGATAGCAACAAGGTTTAGTGTATCGGGATCGAGTATCAGACCGGTCCCAAATGGTTCTAGTTCGAATCGATGATACTGGTCGGTTTGGATCTGGTACCAAAAAGCACCTTTTTAAATTAAAAAAAAATGGATCAGGTCAGTTGTCGGATCAGCAAGATCAATCGTTGACCGGCGTGATCTGCTGTTGGACCGAGGGATCGGTCACTGGACCAGCAAGGCAAAAAGATTGACGTCGGACTGACAGGACCAGTTACCGATCTGATGGGTTACCCTTTTAAACTACCCTAACAAAATACTTAGTTTACGTGAGAATTACAATAAATACTCTCTAGGATGAGAATTATAATTCTCATGAATCGTGAAAATTGGGTGTCTTTTTTAACTACATGAATTTTAATTCCTGTAGAAATTGGTCATCCAAACACAAAAATTGAAATTCAAACCTGTCCTTGTCCTTAAGTGGATCCAGAACTCTTTAAATTAATAATGGCTCTACCACTCACTCATATTCATATGTTCAAACCCAACATGATTTTCTCTGAAATCTGAGTCAAAACCACAATTCAATAAATGTTCCCATTATCCTTAAGTGGATCTCTGCTAAATCTGGTTCACTGAAATCTGAACAGATGAACCACAAAAACTAAACCAATCCCCATTATAAAATAAGCGATCATGAACTCAAAGATTATCTTTTCTTAGCTTTAACTGATTCAACTTTCAATGTATTGTGAGCATATATTATACTATACAAGAAGATAAGTAGGTGCATGTGTGGACCATAGAATATAATTAAATGAATTTATGGCCGACCAACTGAACCGGAACCTATGAATGTCAAATAAACCATCTGAGAATGACAAAGTGGGTCATGTGATGCAGAATAAAGGGCACTGTACTGTGTTTTTAATCTTAATTATAGGATATATTTGGTACTATTACATTAAGTTGAGACAAGGATTGGGGTTATTCCCATCCAACATTGTGGGGTCCCACTTAATCCTTTTGGATTACTGTTTGGAGGATAAAAAATAAATACATAAATAAGTGTAGCTTTGGATCTGTTTGGCAAGTTTCAGTTACAAGAATATGTCTGATCAGGAGAGACACAGTGGGGTTGGCAATCACTGCTGGTAGGTTGAACCGTTCAATGGTTCGACCTTATATATGGTCCGATCATTTGATTCATGAAATGATATAATATTAGAATAAAAAGGAAAATTTAAATAAAATAAGGAAAAATATAATGGGAGTTCATTTGTTATTGAAAAAATGTATGGTTTAATAAATCTTCTCATGGATCGGGTGCGGTTTTAGTGTTCTGATAATTGGACCAGTTTGGTTCTAAGAACACTTTAATGTTGGTGGTTTACTTCACCCGGATCCATCCCAATTTCAGTTGAAAAAAAAAAGAAAAAAACTTATTTTACTTTTTTTTTTGGGTGCAAGGGGTCCCAAGGTTTCAAGGATCGGACCGATCCGTAGTGGGATCGGCCAGGACTGGTACAACCCAAGTCACAATACAATTGTTGTATCTTGAGGCTTTGGATGGGATCAATCCAACCGATACAGGTACACAACCGATCCAGTGACCAATCTAACTAATCCAACGTTTTTTTTTTATTTTTTTATATATTTATAAATTGAATAGTCCAGATCAGTTCGGCATTGACCGGTATCTTCGGTCCGGACTTTTATTTTTATTATTTAAACTGGGCGATCCATTTTTGTACCAGATCCATACCGACCAGTATCACCGGTCCGACCGATATCGATCGGGACCGGTCCGATTCAGATCCCGAGACTTTAAACTTCGGGACCAAGTAACAAGCATAATTTGGTTCCTTGTAAAAAAAAAGCATAATTTGGTGGTGTAAAAAAAATATATTCCCAATTTGCCACGAGGCACCAACATAAAATGACTGGAACAAGCCTAGGAAAGAGTGTCTGGCCTAGAAGGTCCAGGTCGAACTTCGAGGGTGTTTTGGTCAGGGAAGAAGTAAAGATTCTTGTTGGTCAAAGTCAAATAGTCACAGACAGCAAAACAAAAGCTCAGTGGTCAAAATATTTCTGTGAGTTTTGAGTATTGCGTGATCTTCCCCAAGTAGTTACTGTCCGTTAGAGATTGGTTTAAACTAAGGAGAGAGAGAGAGAGAGCACATAACACAAGAAGTCTTTGGCTTAAGAGTCTAAGACATACCGAGATGTTGTAGTACAGGGGATCCAAGCCGTTTGATTAATCAATACACGTCACCCTATGTGTTATGGACCCCAAAAAAATCTGAAAGAGGAAGTGGAGCCCTTGGATGACTAGAGAGAATCCACGTGGACGACACAAGTGCTTCCAGTGTATGATGGTTCATATATTGCCATAACAGGATATGTGTATCGTCTAAGGTTGCATGGATGAATGTGTAGGTGTATATAAATAATGTATATACGCAGTTGAGCACATGGGTCCTAAAACCATATAATAAGTTTGTATTATATTTAAAAACATATACACAGGAAATGGTACAAGACTAAAATCCATTAAAATTTATATTTATTTATAATCTTGAATACAATGGGAATGCAGAGTGTATAGCCAATGCAGGCTTTAATACCATTTAGAAATCAACCAATTAAGTGCTAGTTGCTACTACCCACATTGATCACAATCAAAAAGCAAAGCATCATTTAATGAAGCTTTTTCAGGGGTGTTGGATCGTCCAATCTGACTCGTCCGAGACCGAGTCAGATTTACACCATGCTTGTGAAGCACTTGATCATCCCTTTTATCTTATCATTTCTGTGTTTGATTTGCATTGTTTGAAGAATAAGTTAGCTAGCAATGAAGATGATTTATTTCTTCTTCTGCACTTGGGAATGATAATTAATCATGTTTGGTTTGATTCCTTGTTACTTCACCTCCTCAATGAATGCAAGTCATGAAAGGGTTTCTCCCACCTTTGCTTCTCTGTCTTGGCGTGCACAAATTGTTCATTCACTTTAATATATGTGTGTGTGTGTGTGTGTGAGGAGGAGGTGGGTCTACCACAAGCAAGGTTTTTGGGACCCACATTCAATATACAAAACAAACCCATCAGTTTTAAGCCATTAGTTTATTATCAAGAAAGGAGAACTTGACTTTCTTAAGCAGGCTGTTGATTTATTTGACTATTGAGTTTTATTTGATTGTAAGAGGTGGTCCACCAATTAAATGGTCCAGATGGGTGTTTCATTGTGCCACTTAAAAGACCTTTGCATGAGACTTGCATGGAGCTTGGTCCCATCACAGTCCTTCTCCTATGCAGAAAGATTAGAGAAACTCTTTTTTTTTTTTTTTCTTTCTTTGGGCAAGGAAGAACACAAGAGATTCACTCAATCTCAAGAAAAAATGGCATCACAGATACTCTCTCAAAGGGTGAAAGTCAATAGAATGCAACTACCACTTAGACCCAGAAAGGAATAGCCTAATACAGACACAATACAACCCCTCATCCTACCCTATATATGCATATACATAAACATACAATTTCAGTAGCTCAAGGGAAAACCCAACTTGATTTTGTGTTTTCTTGTTGTCAGAAAATAGAAGGCCACAGCCTAAAATTTTGTGGGTTTTGTTTCAACTAAATATATATTTATATATAATAATAATAATAATAAATCAGTAGCTGATTCTTAATTTCCTTATAAATTCAGGCATTTAATTTATGAAATGAGAAAAAAGGAAAAAGAAAGGATTTGGATGAGTGTAGCTGTTAGAAATGAATTTTTAGGCAAGAAAATATAAAGAAAACAAAAAAATTACTTTTACTTTGCCAAGAATAAATATAGATACTATTAAATCTATTTGACTTTTGGAAACGACTTCTTCATTATTTTCCACCAAACATTTCCCTAAAGTTTTGCTAATCTTTTGAAAGGACATCAACTACTTTCCTTTTTGGAGGAAAAGATGATGTACAGTTAATTCAAAATCATTAAATCCCACCAGCAGCTTTGATAAATTCACAAAC
>JAUPMG010047419.1:3244-14025 GCA_031762675.1 Pachysandra terminalis | reverse complement strand
TATATATTTTTTTTTTTTTTCATTTATTTTTTACTGTAATAATAAATTCCACTACTTGGAACAAATTCACCAAAAGCACACCTAACTTATTTACCTTTTTATTTAAAATTTAGAGAACAAAAGTGGCAACAAACTAGCAAGATGGTTTCCTGAACTCTGAACACATGGCACAACCATAGGACCCACGCACATGGTCGGTTGGTTCACCCTCTGATCCACCATCCTAACCGACGTTTCGAGTTAGTTTCTCTGCATCTAAATGGAATGAAATTCAAAAATAAAAATGGAGTCCTCCAAGTGAAACTTATTTATGTTCTGATATTGAACTCAATTCATATAGAAACCTTACACACTTACAGAACCAACTATGTACAAATCAAAGATGGACAAAAAAAAAAAGAAAAAAGAAAATTGGAAAACAAGAATTCAAGCTGAGAAAACCCCATTAATGGCAGCAAGACCAAACTGGCTTTGAGGCTCCAAAACCCTCTTGGCTAGCTCTATCTTCTCTTCCCCAAATTTGGTCTTGATCCAATTAAACCCATCGAGCCTTCTTGAAGCCAAAACCGAAAAAGAAGAAACCAAATTGACCTCCTCTCTTGGATTGCTCTTCATGGGGTTCTTCTTTGTCCTCCTTTCATACTCCTCTGCAACCAGAATTGCAATATCTGCCATTTCTATATATAACTCTCTGCAACACAATCAAACCTCAGTTGCTGTCTCTCAATTCTGACAAAAGCACAACTTCCTTAAACTTCCTTGTTGGGTCATTATATGGGGAAGATTCTTAGGTCGGTGGGGCAGTTACAGCTTACAGGTTTGGATAAGGTCGACACATATAACATTTGTTTAACAAGTTTAATCTTTGTTGGTATTGTGGGTTCTGTGGTTTTGGACTTCCTTTTGCTGTTTCTATGGGACTTTGGAAATGTAAAATTGCTAATCTCTTGCGCATGTGGTAAAAGAACCTTTCAATAACATTACAGAGGATGAAGATCTTCTGGGAACCTGGGTGTGAACCTTACACGAAGTTAACATCTGTCCCAAGCGGACCCACAAAAAAGAGTGGCCATAACCGATCATAAAGGCCGTTTTAGAGTTTATAGGACTTTTAGGCTGGGTTTTGATTCAGCTTCTATAAGTACTTATTGCAGCTTATAACTTATATAAGCATTTTTAAAATTAAAAATGTGTTTGATAGTGCTTATGGATAAGTGCTCACCCATAAGCAATAGAGGAAGGCTACCCATATGGAGAAGCTGTTCTCAAGCTCTTATGCGTTAAGCTATTTCACAACTTCAGCAATATTTTGAAAATACCTATTTTACCCCTATACTTTTATAAGCACTTAAATAAATGTTATTTCTAAACTTTAATAATATTTTTATAATACCTATTTACCCCTAAACTTTCATTTAAATAAATGTATTTACCAAACGCTATTTTCTTCAACTAAGCAGTTTATTGTTGTTGTGGATAAGTGCTCCACTGAACAATTTATCCAATGAGTGCTTATCCATAAGCACAAGCCAAGCCATACACAGCCTTAGGGTTTTAAAAAAGTCGATTATCCCTTTTTGTAGGATCCACCTAAGTATATGTGTCAATCTCGTATGAGATTCACACAATCCAGGATCACAGAAGATTCTTGTGTCAATCTCATGTGAGATTCACACAATCCAAGGTCACAGAAGATTCTCGTCGATCTGCAAAGATCAGGGAAAATTAAAAGCTCAATCTACAAAGATAAGGGGCAATAAAAACAGCTGAAGAATTCGACACCTTAAAGGCCCAACCAAGGCTACTACATCTAGAGCTCCTTGACTGACGAAAGAAAAGGGGAAACCAATTCAAAAGTACCATCTGGTTGGGCTAGAACATTGTAACAAAATATGCAGTCAAAGATGTTTTTGATACCTTCAAGACATGCTGGGATTTCATCAACTTAATGAGCAATAATTTTCCATACTTAGATGGATTCAATCAAAAAAGATTTGCATACTCGTAATTTAACTTGAGATATGATTTTTGACAGATTGTGATGGAGGAACATAATTCTTTTTACCGACCTCAACTAGTTGGGATAAAGCATATAATGATGATAAATGAGCAATATAATCGAAGCATTTCAATAATCTGAATACCAGAAGAGATCGAAGTAGAACTAGATTTTCCAGAAACTCATTTCCTTCCTGAATCACAAAAATGGATCCTAGCATCCCATGAAGCAAGAGTAATCAACCGAACCTACACCTATCCCAGAGGTCTTGTGTCTTGGTCTCTATAACTCAATTAAGTCAACCAGGTACTAATTTTCCTCATCATCTTCCAGTTTTTCCTGATTTTCTTGCTGCTCCCCACCTCCATGACCTGAAAGGAAATAGATAGAAATGCCAAGAAAGATCAACTGAAGAGAAGACTACTAAAACAGATCTATTGAATAAGCTGAAAATACACATTTGAGAAAGAAAAAAAAAACTGCATTGTTAAGTAGGTTTCGTTGGTTGTGACAAGCACCAAAGCAGAATTAGCAGGGAAAATGAACTTACCATATTCACTGAAGATGACTCCTCCAGAGCACAATCCTTCCTCGACTTTAACGAGTTGAAGAGTCATCCTAGGTCCAATCTCTTGAAGCTTAACAGCACTTTTTGTAGAAGCTTGGTTGACTCTACCAAGATCACTTGCAAGGCTTACTGTGGCTGCTTCATCATCCCCTTCACTTTCTGATTCATAACCAGCTCTGTAGAGATGAATAGATAAGATTGGTTTACTGATGCATTGCATGATTCAGGAAAAAGCATGTAAAAGAGCGGAAAACCGTGTGAGGGAAAGTTTGGAAAAAACAAATTACAATGAAAAACCTGTAAAGTTTGAAAAAAACATGTATTGCCACAATTTCTCATCAAAGCTACCACAAAAGGAATGCACAAAATCAAAATTCAGGCTTTTATATTATTGCTCATGGTATTCTCCTTTACTTTTCTTTGGAGTATTGAAATCTTGTTGTTTCAACAGTTCTGACAAAACATCTTGTGTGATGAGTCCAAAATAAACACTACTACCTTCTGATTTCCTATTTAATTGGAATTGGAACAAAAAAAAGGGCAAAAATCATGTGAGTTATGTGTGTGCATAGCTGCTATCCTGCTGTAGTCATAAAATAGTGGGGGAGAAATTTGTAAGAATAAATCAGAGTGTCAAGTATCAGCCGATCCCGAATCGGATCGGCCGATACAACTCGAGATCTGCTCGGGGCGAGTCACGAACCCAAGCCAATCCCGAAAATTGCTAAAGTTCTCTGACTCGGTCCGAAACTGAGTCAGATCGTCCGATCCAGACAACCGACTCGATTTCAGACGAGTCAGATCGGACAATCCATATTGGATCCTCTGACACCCCTCAAAGTTTTTATGATTTAAAAAAATATATATGGGGCCAAGTTTGGATCGGCCAATCGCGAGTTGGAAAGGCGATCCACCTCAATATTAGACCAAGACGATCCCCGTTCCAATACCGAGTTTAAACACTATGGAATAAATTTATAGCATCAAACACACATGGCTGAAAATTTTTCTTGTTCATTCTCATTCTTCTTTCTCCCCATTGTCAAAATCTTCTTCCTTTGAACATTTTTTTTATTCTTTTGTTTTCAGTTTTTCTTTTCAAAAGTTTGTTTTACATGCTTTATTTGGTTAGCAACAAAACTTTATTGAAAATTCCTTTCCTCAAGAAATCAAACTTTTCATGCATTTTTTTTAGCGAAAGAGTTGAGTTCTTGAGAAAGAAACGGAGCAACAACAGTTTGCCTCATTCAAAATTTTGACTTAAAACTTGTAGTGTGATATGTATGGATGTAGGACAGGCTGTCATGCATGCGACAGAGAGTAATTCACTAAGGAAAGATATGGAGCTGGCTAAGGGATAGGGATCACAAAAGTAAAGGTGAATGAAAACTTAAAAACCTCCTATATTGCAGCTGTAGAAGACTTAGGGTTCCATGAAGGTTTGGTTCATCAAAGTCATTCATCTCAAGAGACAAATGATTTTGGCAGAATCATAATTTGGCACTTCAGGGAATGAAAGAGAGAACGGACATGCTTGCTGATTTAGGTTCGGTCCATCGCAAGGTTTAAAGGATCGAACTGATCCGGTCTGCACTGGCCGGTTCGTACTAGGACCGGTCCGATCCCAAGCCACGATACAACTAACGTATCGTGAGGCTCTGAACCAGACCGGTACAACCGATACAGGTCTGGACTGGCCGGTACAACCGGTCCACTTTTTTTTTAAAATTTATGAATTGGACGATCCAGACCGGGTATCGATCTCGACCGATATGGTCCCGACCAGTACTACCATTCCGGAGACCGGTATCACCGGTCCAGCCGATTCAAAAAAAATATTAATTTTAAAAAAAAAGTCCACTATTTGTACCGGATCTGGACCGGAAGGTATAATCAAACAATGAAAGAATTCATACCCAAAGTTCTAAATGTCGCGACATGTCACCATTTTTGACCCTGGCGACACGAAATGTTAGGAGAAATCGCTATATGTCGATTTTCCCTGATGTCGACGACATGAGAAAATTTCAAATTTTTTGATTTTTCCCCCATGTCGAGAGACATGGGGAAAAATTTCAAAATTTTTTTGAAACTTTGGTTTCCCAAGGTTTCCCCTTTTTCCCCCATGTCCGTGACATGTCGCTAGCCAGTCTTGGCGACATGACCAGCAACATCGACATTTAAAATCTTGTTCATACCTTGTAACAAAGTCGCTCACATCTTGAAGATTCCTTAAGTCAGGAACTTGACGGTTCTGTACAAATTTTCTAATTCTCCGAGAGACACCAACAGGCTGCAATCTGATGGAATAGTGCCGAAAATCAATAAGCTTTGTCTCCCTATTGTAATTAAGCAACACAATTCTCTGGCACGAGGAAAGCTTGACCTGCAACAGGAGCATAATTAGCAAATCGAAATAAGAACCTATAAAGGAGAAAAAGTAATGAAACTGTTGTCAGCACTCACAGTGTTAATATCAATTGCTGGAAAGATATTCTGAAACATGATGGTTGTGAGCTTTAGATGTTGCTCTCCAGTCCCAAACCCAGAAAGGACAATCTGAGAGTAGTTACTCCAAATCAAGATATAAAAAAATAAACTGATAACAAGAGAGAAGAATTTTACTCACCATTCATCGATGGCATTTAGCAGTTACCACAACGTATTACTAAATCTAGAGATAGATGACAAAATACTAGAATTTTTCTCTCCTTATTTTTTCTTTTGCGAAATGGAGATACTAACTACTGTTACCAAATAGAATAAACAGTTTGCAGTTAACACAAAATATTGCTAAAATCTAGACATAGATGCTAGAACACTAGAATTTCTCTCATTTTTTTTCTTCTTTGAGAACTGCAGATCCTAACTACTGTCAGCAAATATAATACAATGCTGTAAGGCACACTTAAAATCGAATGGGCTCACCATTCAAAGAACAAACCTACAAGTTCTTCTATGTAAGATATCAACCAGATGATGCAAGCAATCTGAAGAGTCTTAACATCTAAACCAATACTTTTATTGGACGACTGAAAAGAATATGACAAGATGGTCAAAAATTAGATAGTAGAAGGTTCTGTCTAAGTAATTGAGATGATTTTATTGGCGGTAAACCTTCCTGAGTTCAGGGAAATGTCTTTCACGCGGTTTATTCAAGAATGGGATCTTTTGCAGGACAGAGAGTCTTGACCTCTATCACTTGTATACAGTTTGTGTACATATGAGGTGGTAAGAGACTTTTCTTTGTTCTTTTTACTTGTATTTCATAATAACTACATTTTACATAAAAATACAATATACTTTTACCGATCGGGAAAAAAAAAATCTACAATTACAGAGCTTTGTTTGTTCTTTTTACTCGTTAAAATAATGAGCTTTTTTTTGGGCTCAGGCTTGGCTCACGAGCTTAATTATAGTCAAGCGTTGACAGCCCCAGAATGGACTCACCATTCAAAGAACAAACCTACAAGTTTTTCTATGTAAGATATCAACCAGATGATGCAAGCTATCTGAACAGCTAAACCAATACTTTGATTGGACGACTGAAAAGAATATGACAAGATGGTCCAGAGAAAATTAGATAGTAGAAGGTCCTGTCTAAGTAATTGAGATGATTTTTCTAGCCAGGAGATCTGTTCTGTTTTTCCCTTTTTTCTGAATAGGTAGGAGATCTCTTTTATGTGACATAGCCCCTTGGTGATGACCATACTTGATGGCTGATATATTCCATTTAAAATCTACAATTACCATTTGTTCGAGGGATCATTTGTTGCTATTTTTATTGGAGGTAAATCTTCCTGGGTTCAGGGAAATGTCTTTCACACGGATTATTCAAGATTGGGATCTTGTGTAGGACGGAGAGTTTTGCCCTCTATTACTTGTATACAGTTTGTATACAGATGAGGTGGTAAGAGATTTTTCTTCGTCCTTTTTACTTGTATTTCATAACAACTACATTTTATATAAACATACAATATACTTTTACCGATCGGGAAAAAACAAAACTACAATTATCATCTACATGTTCATACTAGGTTCACCTGTTTTTCTTTTCCCTTTTTTTTTTGGAAGGTGTTACATATATGCTAAATCAGGAAGAAACTAAGTGCAAGAAACTTAAGAGACGTGAATGTAAAAACATATAAATAATAATCACTGAAGTGTATAAACGTTACCAAAGGAGGTGTTTTGAAAAGTTCTGGAGGGCATCTAGGACGCAACTGAGATCGAGCAACATCAACTGCCAGTGAGTACTCGCGTATTTTAAATGTAACTGTTGGGCCTTGAGGGGTCCTGGCAACCCTCAAATATGGTGAGGATTCTGTTTTTGATACTAGGAGAAAATGTGTAACACCCATAGGCCCTGCAATATTCAAAAAGTCCTTAAGATTATTCCGTTTCTTTTCCTGCAACAATAAAGCAAAAAACATAAGAATCAAGTTAGCTAATTCAAAAGTGTATATAAAACAACAAACTAAAAAATTAAGTACAGGTTAGCTGGGGTCCATTCCTGTTACTTAAATACATTGCCAACCACACGAGCTGGGATAAGCATTTTGTTGATTGCGATTGATGAACTGAAATTTAACTGGTAAACAACCCATTTGACAACTTCTCTACAATTCTTGATTGATCAGTGCTCTGCAGCTGTATTTTGGATTTTCAGCTTTCCTTTAAACTTTGTAACCTATCAGTTAACCTAGCTAATCTCACATTAATCCACAATGCCATCCGAGGAAATTTCATTTAAACAAGACCTATCAATCAAGCTTAGAATGTTTTTCATGAAATTCCACATTTGTGTGAATTCAGCAATGACCCACAGCCACAAGAACAGTTACTTAGAAAAATCCGAGAATGGCAATTGTCAGAAGAGTAAAGGGAAACATGGAGTCAATATCAAAAGAAAATTAGTTACCTTTAGCTTAAGTGCCGTGTGGGGGAGCATCAACTTTCGTAAGTCCAATTTCAATTGCTTGAGTGAACCTGGCAACTTCCCTCTTGAAAACACGAAGCTTTTAGGGATCTTATCTCCTGTAACATGATCAACGCTAGGCTTCTTTACAGCCATCTTAACAAACCCCTTCTTCTTCTTTAATTCACAGTAATGCAAAAAGAAAATCCAATATGAGAAAGAAAGAACATAAACAAGAATAACAAAGAAATCCAACATGATCAGTTGCTTACATGTTGGAAACGGACCATTTCTGTGATCAGAGTTTGAACTCAATATTTCAATCTACGCTTTAGAACTTCCTGAAAGAAGCATTTGATGTTAAATTAGATGCCTAAATTTTCTCTGTGAAGTCTGAATCAATCTACATGTTAACATCAAATTCAATAAAGCAATAATAAATTACAATGACTACTCCCCCCACCCCCACAAAAAAAAAAAAACTTTATAACTAATAATCAAAACTAAGATATGGAAAAGATACAGATATTACAAACTGGCGTCTTCCACAATATCTCATTCCAATCAATTGAGATCACCAAAAACACTAACAATAGTTAGAAAGCCGAAGTGATATAGTTACCAAAACAAATCCTTGTTTGTCAGTTGCTTTTTCTCCTAGAGTGTCTGGTTGGAACAGATGCAATGGGTTGATGAAGAAGCTTTTGCTTCTTAACTGTGCAAGTATGTGAAATATCCAGCTGGGATCCTATGATTATGTTCTTCATCATGAACACAGGCCCTAGGATCAATGGAAAAATACTTTGGGTGCACATGGCTGGGCCAATACAATCCCGACTTCTGCCCAAGACACAAACAGTGAGGCGTGTAATGTGCGGAGAATGGCTGTGAGTCAAATACCCCCATGTAGTACCTACGACTTTTGCACAAATACAAGTTAGGATAAGGAATCATCGGAATACTCTTGACTTATGTTTGTTAAAAGATCTAAAACCCCTCAAATGGGTTTTGAACATATAGGCAATGCATGATGCCTAGTTCACGACTGGCTTCCAAATCAAGTAACCCACTAAGGGAAGAAATCTATTGCGACCTTTTGGTGTGATAGCAGTTGCAGCCAACACTCCATTGATCCACATAGCCAACAAGATGACCTGCCAGCATTTGTGCTGATAATTATGTAAGTTTAGGTATGAACAACATAATTAGGTGTTAACTTGATTGTAATTAAAAGGGTATTGTAAACATTTCAGTTTTTAAATGAGGAAATTTGTCAAAAATCAGAAATGACTTTTGATAAATTCATCTTCATACTACAGACTTGGATGCAAATCCCCTTTTGGCTTGAATACCGAATTTACTTCTGTCACTCTGAACAAAATTATTTGAACGATCACAATCAATTAATCATTGGCCATAATGAAGTTTGGCATCTAAAATTAAAACCAAAAGGTTGCCTAAAAAATTCTGATTGTATTGAACTTCTTCTAAAACAATTAAGATTTCTAACTAAAAACAAATAAAAATAAAATTATATTAAACTTCTAATTGTGAAGCTCAGATTTTTCAATGTGGTAGGTCTCATTATCCATGGCGCATTTGATTGTAACTATTTCAAATTTATTTGCGAATCTAAAAGCAAAACCAAATATGGCCTAACGATTTCTAATTTCACCAAACTTATAAAAATAACTAAGAGTTCTATTCACAAATAACGAATAGAGTTATTCTAATTTCTAATATGAGGCTCATGAGTCTATCCATTTGATGGGACAGAGTTCTTTCAATTTGGTGGATACATATCATTGTCCATTGTTACAATTTGATTTTTACTTAATTATTTCAAATCTCTTATATAAGATAGTGTCAAATAAGTAGCTCAAAATTATCATTTAATTGTTATCATTTCAAACTATTGAAATTTAATTGTCTAGCAATGGTCACAGTCTTGGTTTTCTTAAAACCCAGATCGGATCTACTCGGATTCATCAGAACATAAGGGGCTAAGTCTAAACAGAGTGGGGTGATCACTATTAGACTTGGTACACTCTGAGTTCGGTTTGAAAACACTTATTATGTTTGTAGGGACCCAGAATCCTCGGTGGGTTCGAATTCTAAAATGTATGAATAGATTGCTCTTAATCCTACAAAAGCTACCCATCAAACTATAAAGAGGAGAGAATTGGAGACCAAAGCACCTCCTCATCTCCATGATATTTTCAGAGTATTGACGCAGATACAAAGAGACCATCAATGATAAATAATCCATGGTGACAGGTAGATCCAATATTTAATTGTTTTATGTATTGAGCACTCGTTTACACGAAACTAATCTTGTAGAAATCTAACAGGTCATGCAAAAACAATTCAAAACCTTTAAAGAGTTTTACTAGATTACAAGGAGACCAAATAATTAATTAGAGAGCAACCCAGTCAAAGGGAACTAGATATTTATAGAAAGAGTGTGTGTGTTTGTGTGCTGAGTCTGCTGACCTGCCTGTGGAGACATGTAGCCAAGGCTTCAAACACACAAAGAGAACTAGTTTTCTTCACCCAGTGCTTTGTAATTTTTCTTTTGAACTAATGGATGGATTGGTTTTGATACTTTGTTTCCTTTAATTTTTTAACCTTTTTCAGGGATGCTAGACTTTGCAAGAGATTTTGGAGGATTTGTTTCGAACGAAACGAACTTTGCTTCAGAGTTCTTAACGATTACAGAATCAGTTTAGCTTTCAGAGTTCTAAACGATTAAAATCCAAATCTGATTTAAAATATGTGAGAGAACTGACCTAAAGATTGTAAGATCGAACCAAACGATTACTACTTGCTTCGAGGATTGATTGCCGCTCCAATGGTCGAAGATCGAACCCAAACGTTGTGAGAGAAAAGTTCGTGTGGGTTTATGAGAGAAAAAGAAAGGTCAACCTAATACATTTACAGGTTTGCTACCTATCGGTCATTTTATTTACAGCAGTGCCATCGCAAAAATGCAAAACTCATTTTGTAAAAAACAGAATGAGAGTTGGAATTAGGGATGAGAATGGGCCGGGTGACCCGTCCGGTCCGATCAGCCTGGCCTTATGATTAGATAGACTTGGACGAGGGTAAGTGGTCCGTAAAGCCGGACCGGGTTAGATTTTAAGGCTCGGTTAATTTTTTGGGCCGGATTCGGGTTTTATCAACACAAATGTCTGATTTTTATTACATAATCATACTATTTATGGATTAATATACTATAAGTCTCAAAACTTTTAATTCTTTTACAGATATTTATATGAAATATCCTTGCACCTTAT